>WWET01005519.1:76562-90150 GCA_011038615.1 Limnodynastes dumerilii | reverse complement strand
AATTGGCGACAGAGGTGCAACGTTAATCAAACATTATGCTGCATTAATGACAAATGCAACACATGGTTTATTTTACCTGTTCTTTTCTCTAAACAAAAATAATTCTGCAAAGTGAATAGTTAAAAACAAAAAAGAAAAACGTATAGATTCAATCATTAAAAGCCAAGGTATTTTTCCTCTGTAGATTGATAACAAATTAAGCCCTCTGTCTTTCAATGTATCCCTCTGTCTACCCTGTATTTTATGCTGGATGATATTATTCAGCCCTTGTGGTCTTTGCACTTTGCAAAACAATAGGAACTCATCACCTCTCTACTTTAGATTTATGTCCTGCAGATCAATACATGGTATACAAGTCCCAAATTTAATCCCCCTCCATTATTTCTGACAGAGGATAATTGATCAAAGGTCAAACAAATACACATAATTAAATCACAAGTATTATGGGGTGGCTTAAGGCAGATCTTTAAGGAGCCAAACTGATGGGGGTACAAAACCAGTCCATTCATTTGTACTTTGCTGTCAGTTTTATGCCATTTGGTGTTTGATGGCCACAAGCAGAATTGTTCTTTTTGCTGCTAAAAAGGATTGTAATACTAATCACTGGCACCAGCATTAAATAAAAATAAAAGAAGTAAATCATAGCATTAAATAGTGTAACTCAGCACACAGAAAAATGTGCCCATAAAGAATATAAAATATAAAAAAAATGAAGATTATTATTATTATTATTTTAATAAGTGGATTATGAAATATATTAGAAAAATATCATATTTTTCATTTTGCTAATTATTTGTTGATGTCACTTAAATAAACAAAATAAAATCAGAAAATAAAATGACGTTAAACACACAAGAGGTGATGAAATAATAGCATGCATCCCCCCTTCAGGTTTGCTAAGTGTGAGTAATCTGACGTGCAAGCTGTGCATTTGCATGGTGTAACTTGCAAGCATGAGCTACACATATGTAGTAATTGTGCTACTGTTTCTACCGTTCTGGGGCTTATCTGATAAACACTATATACAACAAAACACAAAACCACTGCTTAGCGTTTGGGATCTAGTGGATTCAGCTGGTGCTACAATGTGTTTTCCCCAAGGTTAATGTACGGTCTGGCAGAGCTGTTAAATCTGCACACTTGTATGCATAAACACACTGAGCCTTCAGACAAGAGCAGGGTAACAGATGCAGCCATGAGCAGGAAAAGGCAAATTATTTTTGGGAAAGTCGGTGGGAGAGATGTTGAGCTCTCTTGGAACAGCCCCATCATCTTCAAGCAACGTAGAGGAGCCGGTAATTCATTAATAAGATATCCAGGTTGATTGAAATCACTGTGTGTCCACCCTGCGACCAAAGCCTTAAAAAGCTTTTTCTCAGTAATTCTCTGAGTTTAGAATATTCACTTCCTGAATGAGATGCTGCAATACTGCGGAACTGTTCTCTGTCACCTCGTGAAGTAATAAGGAAATTATACTTCACTTTACTTTTAGAAATGAGTCACTGGGATCTATTATATATAACGTTTATGGGGGTGATATTCATATCTATGTTTTTCACAATGATATGTCGCTAAAATTAAGTTTCATGCAATTTTATGCAATCCAGTTCTTGATCAGAGTTATCTGAGATCTCCTAGGAGTGATTCATGTCTATAGAGTATTTAACCTATTCTAGTGGGCGATTAAAGTGGAGTATTATTTCCCAATTGGGGATCATTACACTACAAAACAACTTGGGTTGGGTTACAAACCAGCTATTTTTGTTTTTGTGGTTTTTGATCTCTCAGCTTTCTGATCCCAATATTCAAGTATAAACCCTAACATAACTATTTTAGATATTGGGGTAGATCCAGAACAACGTGTGTGCGTACGTATTTTAGCGGTGCGTATTTTCGTACACGTAAGGTCAATACACTCCCTATGGCACACCCCTTGCACGGACGTATTTTCTCAAATTACGCGACCCAAACCCTACCTTAACTTTTCCTAACGTAACAGAATACGTCCGCTAACGGGCGTACAGACTACGCGAACGTACGCAGCTTAGCACGCCCATACTGTACACTTTAAATACCACCCCCCGCCTACTTCACGTAAAACGCACGTATTGGTCACTAACGTAAATTTGGCACGCCCACACGTAAGTATTTACGTTAGCAATACGTGAATTCTCCATACGTTTGAAAATACGCTACGTGAATGTGCGTATTTTCTGCGGTGCGCATGCGCAGTGCGTACAAATCTGCGAATTTACGTGTCCGCCACACGTAAATTCGCGGAAATGCGTAGTTCAGGATCTGCCCCATTGTTCTTAAATCCCTTTGTTTAGCCACATCTTCTAATTTGAATCGATAGGCACGATAGATAAGATATGCAGGATCACGTTAGAGAGATATATAGACCTTGATCAATACTCATTAGCATAATGTATAGTGGAAAAAAAAACAGTGTTTTTTAATATTACCGGAGGTAACACCACTTAGATACACACCATGGCATACAATTTATCAGCATAGCTACATCTGTACAATTACATCTGAAATTAAGCCCACCAAGAGTTTTAAAAAAGGATACTGAACAATGATTATCAGCAATATTCTGACGTTAGGAGCTAGCAATCATAACACACTGTCCCAGTATACAAAAAGTAAGTATCGGAACATTATAATTAGCAATAACTGAGGGACAATGGTCAGGCCTAATACACTCATACAGTCTCTGGAAAAGTCCACACACAATTAAAGGGGGAAAATCCAGAAGAAGAGTCCTAAAATTCAGTATCCTTTTTATTGTACATTCATTGTTTTTGGTGAGTGGCAGAAAATGTTAGAATAGCGGATTCACAGGTCATCTGTAAATACAGCTGTAACGACCCGCTATAAATTAGAATGAGATATTTTACACAGTATATACTTTTAATAATTAAAATAAGAATTTATTAAAAAATATTGGATATCAGGAGATATAAACAGGGGAAAATAAAACATTTTTTTTGAGCTCCATTTGTACAAGTTGGTCTGTTTTGTTATACTGTGTTGACTTTAATGGCCAGAGGTTAACCAGGGGTTAGTTGATGCAAAGTCCTTCATGAAAATGCTGTTTTGTTAAACAAATAAAATAAAGTTTGGGGCATTATTGTCTTCTGAACTACCCCCCCCCCCACACACACACAAAGTACCCCTCTGCGGGGCTAGATTTCCATGTAGTAAAATCTGTCCGCTGGGCCGCTGCTAGCCTCTTCTGCCATTGATACGGCCTCTTAAGCAAGTTGTAAAGTGATTACGTAAAAAGACCAAGAGTTTGCAATCTGCGACAGTTACTGCGTTCACCAGAGGAAACCACCATTAACATAATAATCTCATTTGCTTCAACCACTCAAAGATATTGCTGCAGATTGAGCAGATTACACCAGGGATCCCTCAAGGGGCTCACCCAAAAAGGCAGTAGTTCAACCCTTCAGTAACACTGCTCTCTCCCATGTATACTGCACCTAACAGTGCTCATCTTTTCAATATGCTGAGTACACTAAAATAGAGAGATTTTATTTCAATCCATTGGAACATGATTAATAGCCATCATTGCCCACCGGTGATTAGGACATATGAAATAACCCTTACCATTTTCACTTGCCCTGAAAATAACATCACTGGTCATGACACCCAATGACATCATTCTTATAACAGAATAGGGTCTCATCAGTCATTTTTGTTTCAGATTTGGTTGCTATGGGCAACATCTCCACTTTTCCAAACACCGCAGCTTAGTAACTCTGGCCCTTGGGAAACCGTTCATCACACAATAATAGATAGAATACTGATAGGAAGTTATCTTACCTTGTAGTCAGTATAGTTTTCAATAAACAAATGGGCAGACTAGATGGGCCATGTGGCTCTTATCTGCCGTCACTTTCTATGTTTCTAGTTGGCATTTAATTGTTGCATAATTGCTGTCCCAAACACACGACAATGTCAAGTGCATCATGGGTGACTTGGTACAAACTTGCCACAGATTTCCCACGGGTGTACCCTGGCACTCAAATGCCACATTATATTTCATTCATTCTAGATGGGGGCCCGCATTCAGAGTACTGGATGTATAACATATATGTCCGGTGTTTACCAGATGCTAGAGGGCAAATTTAATATCTTGGGAGCCGATTGTCAAATATAGGAAATGTTCCTCAAAATCATTGCAGAAAAATGTAAAGAAAAAGAAATGTGTAAGTGTGTGTGTGTGGTGTAAGTGTGTCTGTGTGTGGTGTGTGTGTGTGTAAGTGTGGGTGTGTGTGTATGTGTGTGTGTGTGGTGTGTAAGTGTGTGTGTGTGTGTAAGTGTGTGTGTTTAAGTGTGGGTGTGCACGTGCGGGCTGATTCAGAGTTTAGTAATAAGGGCAAAAAAGGTGCAGCTCGGCTGAACCATTTTTCAAAGTAAGGGGTGCTAAATAATGTTAAATCTTTTGCATGCAGGAAAATCCATTTCTTTTGCACACTGAACTCAAATACTGCATAACTTTATGTGTAATCTATGAAACAGAGTTGAGCTAAGAAATTTCACCTCTTAAATATAATTTTGCTTTCACAATTTAAATGTGCCTCCCCTTGTAGTTCAACATGGTATTGTCTATACGTACACCTAAAAAAAAGGAGTAAGTGCAACTCTGAATCAGCCCCGTGGTGGGTATGTATCTGCAGTGATATGCCAAGTGGTACTTGACCTGATGGCATAGTGGGTACCTGCTATTCCCCAAAAACAAGTAGAGAAGTGAAGCCAGGGCTGCATTATCAGCTGACAGATACACCATTGTTTGTTTTATTTTGTGTTCCTATAATGTATATGAAGAGTTAATTCCAACATTGTTCCTATTGTAGATATAGAGGAACTTTATTGCCAGCCTGTTCCTTAATATTTCCCTTCAAATATGTGAATGTCGCCTTGTGAGCAGTAGCAACTATCGGTTACATATGGACATATAAGCAATACATCCGGTAGTGTGACTCCGGGCCATTATCCTGAGTGTGGTTGTGGACTGACCTTATTGGTATTTAGGCCTGTATTTGAAAGAAAAACATACGTAGATTACGTTAAAAAATGACTACGGATGCGCAGTAGTAAAAATCGCTAAACACCGGACATATATGTTATACGTCCGGTGCCCTGAATACAGGCCTTAGTGTGCACTGTGTATGATCTATTATAAGCTACATATAATACGTTGCTATATTGGTGACTTCTATCTCTTGTAATTCATCATTAAGAGTCTAGAGTCTGATACACTTTAAAGTTATTCAAAACATTCACTTTTTTCCTTGTCTGCAAGTTTAACATTTCTAAAATGACTGCCGTTTCCACGCTTTATACCTTATATGTAGTATAGTGACAGCTGCGCACTAACAAGCCTGTAATCATTCTAATACTAAAATCATCTGCACATACATGTTCTGCAAGCAAGAATCAGAGACATGGCATAAAACAATAA
The DNA here is from genome assembly GCA_011038615.1 of Limnodynastes dumerilii. NCBI lineage: Eukaryota > Metazoa > Chordata > Amphibia > Anura > Limnodynastidae > Limnodynastes > Limnodynastes dumerilii. The sequence continues at coordinate 84,674 of WWET01005519.1, read as the reverse complement.
CCCACAGCTTAAGTGTATCAGTGTACAATGTATGTAACTAATGGGACATTCAATGCATTGTTATCATTGATAACATTTATAGTCACTAGATTAAGAGTAACAAAAATGAACTTTATCTTTATGTAATTTACAGGGGACCTATTATTATTATTATTATTACTATTATTATTATTACTATTATTTTTATTATTATTATTATTATTACTATTATTATTATTACTATTATTTTTATTATTATTATTATTATTATTATTATTATTATTACTATCATTTATTCATAGGACATTACAAGGTATACAAACAGTATATTTCAGTTACAGAACTGCAAGGTATCTGAGAAGTCATTTGCAGTGTGAAACAAATGGTTCTACAGCTCTCACTCAAATACTATTAAAAGAGAATATTATTATAATATGTGGCAATATGTCTAGAGAAAAGTACTTTAGTAGCAATATATAGTCCAACAATCAAAAACCTGTAAGAATGCACAAAATTACTATTATTATTATTTGATCAATACAGTAATATTAAACAATGATGCTGGAACAATGTTAATTTGTACATATCATAAATTAGAAAATATATTTGTATTTTTTTTAGTCCTTTACATTTTTTTTTGTACAGCAACATCACTTGTTTATCCCAACTCACTTTCCAAATCCCACCTCTGTGGTCTGCGAGTGTAATCCATGCTGCGGGGAAACATTACAATATAACTAATTCTTCTGTCATGTAATGAAATATTTATAGGTGTAGCCTGCAGGAATTTGCATAAGGTCGGCTTGAGTTACACACATTGTAAGACATGTGAACAACTTTCATTGTGTTCCCTGAAGTAGCTACACAAATATAAACAGCTATTTTGTGTACAATTTTATCAACAGACCAAGTTATCTTGGAACACAATGCAAGAGAGGGTTCTGCTGAACAACTGTATGTGGCTTATAATTCAATAAAAAGAAATAGATTGTGTGTAAAATATTATAATTAATAACAAAAAACACTAATAATAAAATTATATTTCTGTCAAACATTTGTAATAATTCATTTTAGAATATTTTGTGCTGGGTTTTACATGAACAATTTTTTTTGTTTATTAAATTTAGCTTTAGTTAATTATTCTTTATTTTTGTTGTTTTCTAGATAGTTTTTTTTAATTTAGATTTCCAAATTGAAATCCTGTTTAAATTATGTTTGAAAAGTTAAAAGAAAACCCCTTTCCTTCCAGTAGTAATGAATATTTTTAAAGTTCCATTTTATTTTAAACATTTATAAATATTTCTAATTCTTCTAAGTCTTAACAGTGTCATTGCCCCAGGGTATAGGTATTAATGAAGGTCGTGTTTACAGTTTCTGTGCTGATTATATGCACAATAGATGTGGACACTTGATAGAAGTAACCAAATGCTATATATGCGTACATTTACATACACACATAGTATGCATATAACAAAAGCCTGTTTCCCATACAGTGAGGGGAGAAATAATAGGAGTGACTTATGTATAATTTTAATGTGTCTGTCTGGGGGATCTATTGTCTGCATACAGAGAGACTTCAATGCAAATAGAGGTTGTAGCATTACAGGAACTTGCTTCTATATCTCCCTAATATGATTACACCCTGCGTGCTGTTATTAATAATACCCTTTGTTTATAAAGCAACAAGAAGTGATTCCCTAATCTGCACTTATATTAAGCACACACACATACACATACACATACATACATATACACACACACACACACACACTCATTCACACATACACACACACACACTTACACACACATATACACACACACATTCACACATACACACACACACACTTACACACACATATACACACACACATACACACACTTACACACACATACACTTACACACACACACACACACACACACACATACACACACACATGCACACATATACACACACACACACACACACATGCACACATATACACACACACACACACACACACACAATATTGCTCAGTGTGTATAAAATGAGTGCATAAAATGAAAATGTTGTTGATATACTATACAGAGACATGCAATGTCTTCCTATATATAGCCTGAAAACCAAAACAAAGCCAAAGGAAAACCCAACACAACAAAATAAAGAAAAAAAATTAGAGGTATCAAAAATACACTTTTACATTTACTTTATGTCATTATGCTCAGAGCTGTGTACAGGATTGTTGATAAAATGTACTTAAGTGGCCTGAGGTAAACTACTACTACTTCAGGCCTCTGGGGTGGCGGCCCTTGTAAGTAAAGTACCCTCCCTGGGGTTATTTGTCCTTGAGATACCCTCATCCCTCCATCCCCCCACCTTCCCCATATTTCAGGTAGACCACAAAGTATTAAAAATGTGTAACTGCTGAGTTGTGAGGGTGTGTTATATATCACGGCAAGAATTATTGTCGCCTGGTGTTGTGCTGCACATGACCTGTAAGGTCCAATCAGATGTCGTCTTCTATAAGTGAGAGGATGCTGGGATGTGAGACATGACACTTTTATTTTGTTTTTTCCTTTTTTTTATTTAACAAAATAGTTTTTTTGGTCAAACTTTCTAAACACGTAATGGTTACATATGTGATAGAAATAGTGATTGAACAAGATAATTCTCATTTTCTAACACATGCACATAACTGTTATATAAATGAAATAAACTATACACTGCGAATGATTGCTCATTAGTGTGTGTGTTTTTCAATTAGTTGTGCCACAATATTATAATATGTCAGGTTTCCAGAATATTCACAATGCATAAATTATAATATAGAAACACACTTTGATAACAATGACTAGAATGAACATATTTGAGAATGAAAATAATTAAGTGCCGACATTAAAGAGATCCTAAAGTCTAGATTTACTAAACGTCTCAAAAGAAAAAATGTTGCCCACAGCAACCAATCAGATTCTAACTCTCACTCCCCTATTACATAATAGAGAATGAAGCTAGAATCTGATTGGTTGCTATGGACACCATCTTAATGTTTTGCTTTTGAGAGGTTTAGTAAATATAGCCCCAAGTCCTGTTTTGGGATGGACTGCCACTGATTTACATCCAAATAGTTTCTTACATATTGCCACTTTATAATCAATGTCAAATAATAAGGTCCTTACATATATTATATGACAAATAAGTTTCTTTTAAGATGCAGATATACATTACAATGACTGTAGTGAAGCATGCTGGCTGACCTATGAATATTCCTGTGCATGAATTAGGTAGAAACAGTAAATAAACACTAGAGGAGCCCAGCAATTCCTATGTATTATGTGAAAACCATTTGCTGAGGGTCACAGTCGCCTCCATGTTGTTGTTTTTAGTTGTAAGGAGTCAGCAGACCCTTGCTTCACACCTCAGTCATGTCTGATCTGTATACACGGCCCGCTCAATGAAGAGAATATTTTTGTCTAGTCAGAATGATATGAAACATTGTGAATGATAAACTCTTAGGGGACGTGTCCTTCATTCCGATATATTTGCTATCAAATGAGTCATTTACGTATAGAGACATAGAAAGTGACAGCAGATAAGAGCCATTCAGCCCATCCGGCCTGTCCCATAATAATGCTAAACCCTATGTGACCCAAATTTGGTGTAAGATTTAGGATATTGTTATATTTATCCCAAATATGTTGAAATTGTTCTATTCTGTTAGCTCTACCACCGCAGATATTCCACTTATCAACTACCCTTTCTGCAAAATAATTTTCCTGCATGCTACCACCCCTCCAGTTTATATACATGTCCTTGTGTTATAAATTATAATAGATCTGTAATGTACCCCCCTGCTGTGCCAAGTTCCACCCCTTTATATGTGAGAGCAAATATCCCCCTGCCACTTCTCTGCTCCAAGCTATACATGTTACTTCCTCTAGTCTCTCTGTATGGTGTGTGACACAGGCCATGCACCATTTTAGTTGCTCTTCTTTGCAAAGTCTCTAATGTATTGATGTCCTTTTGGAGATCTCAGGCCAGATTTACTAAGCTGTGGGTTTGGAACAGTGGAGATGTTGCCTAGAGTAACCAATCAGAGTCTAGCTGACATTCTCTAGTATGTAATAGAAAAGTGAGAGCTAGAATTTGATTGGTTGCTATGGGCAACATCTCCACTTTTCCAAACCCGCATCTTAGTAAATTTGGCCCACAGCCTCCAGAACTGACCCCAGTATTCACGGTGAGGCCGCACCAATGACCTGTAAAGTGACATCACTACTTCTCTCTCTAATACTAATCCCTCTCCCTATAACCCAGCATCCGACTTGTGACCTGTGTTATCCTCGCCTCCGCTAATCACGCATCCTCACACCAACGAACCTCCAAATAACCAATAACCACATGTTGCCAATTTTTTTAGACTCTTGTAAATGCGAAATGCCGGCAGTTCGGAAGCTGCCACGGTTATCCTGTACATTGTAGTACAAGTCACGTCCACTTGCAATGGCTCTCAAGTTTGAACAGGTGCAATGCGTTTTGTTTGGCTAGAGCGCAAAAGCGAACAAAATGCGTCCACAGCCCATGGAAAATCATACGTTGGGAACCTTTTAAAATTGACATCGCTCGCTTTATATCAAATGTTTGCCTTTTGTTTTGCACTGTTTTCCTCTGTCTACGTCCACTGCTCTTTCTCCCATTCTCTGTCCCTGGGTGTTGTGCAGGAAGGGGTTAATAACGTGACAGCTGTATGAGAGTTTTTACACGGCGATACCATTCCTCTCCTTTCATACTCACCGTCCAGAGTCGCAGTATTATTACAGGAAGCATCACAGACTTTTACAAGATATAATTATCACGACGGTGCCGCTAATGTGTCTTCTGTTTAATTTTTTTAACACCTCGATGGTAATATTACAGATGTAGTCTGGGGGGGATGATTTACACTGAGATAATACGGTTGCAATGTGTTCACTCTGCTTCCTGTCTGCTTGGCTACTTGACTAATATCCGCATAATCAGGCTGGTAACTGCCTTTTGTTGCCCATTTCTCATTAATAGGGAAATGTCTACGATCCGTTTAGTGAACATAATTTAATAGTCCTAAATAATCAAATTGCAATGCCTGTCACCAAGGCCATAAGATGACACAGTCGGGAACTCTTTCACGCTCCCTTATCCGGTGCAATCGTCAGACACGTAGGGCGCCGATTGTTCTACATGTGCGTGGTCACATGGCTTAGCTGTCGCCAGTGACTCTCCATCCCGCCTGCTGGCAGAGGATAGCAATAAACTAAGCAATCCTCCATTGACAGACAGCAGCTGTATTTCACCCCCTCCTCTCCTCCAGGTCCCATAGCAACTGCACTCCTCGTGGGAGGTACGCCACTGCCTCGGGTGGACACACTGGAGGTTTCCAGTTGGGTCAGGACTGTCCTGATTCGTGGGATGCAAAAGGGGTGTGGTTTATGATAAAATGGACAGAGTTTTGACCAAATATGGTCATTTGAACAGGGACTAAGATTGAACAGTCCTGATTGTGGGTGACACACAACTCATACTCATGAAGGGGAGAACTGCTTTACTATCTGGCTTACTATTACATGACTAAAGGTCCATACTCACTACATTTTTTTTTTAACGATAATCGTTAAAATCACCCGATAAAGGAGCGTTTTTAAGGATATTGTGCAAGTGTGTTCGCTGATCATGTCTGATACACAAAATTTTTTGATTGCATCTTTTAAAAAGTTAAATTTTAAAGGTTAAGCCATTAAATAATAACCGTAAATCGCGTGTTGTGAGTGTGTCCCAGCTGATTGTCAATTAAAATGTTCTATAAAATCCAGTGTTTAAAAACTTGCAGTGTGTGTGGGGTTGACATAAACTTACAATCTAAAACCCGCTGCTCCATTGTGTGACTTGTTCATTAGAATGAAGCTTGTGAGTCGAGTCATATCACCCACCTGGTCTTTCTGTTAAGTCATGTTTTATAATAATAATTGTAAAGCGCTATGTATTATGATGGAGCTAATAAAAGCCTGTTCATGAGCAGTAATAATAATAATAATAATAATAATAATATTTTTTGACATAACATTTTTAGAAGTTAAAGCAGATTCCGCAGTGATCCAACCAACATTATGGTTTCTTCTGTATTACTTTGCTGTATCTTTCTGCATCAACTTTTAATTGTCTCTGTAATCATCCGGAACCTTATCTGGATTCTAAAAGTTTTATATGTTTGGTCTTTCAGTGGTTCCTATGTGTTATTGCCATCTGCAGCAGATTATTTACAGTAATAAAATAATAATAATAATAATAATAATATTTTAAATAATAATAATAATAATAATAATAATATTTGTGACATAACACTGGCAATGCTTGTATTGTACATGTTGATATTGCTACGTTTAGGCATAAATGGCCCTTTGTGTAACCCGCTCACACTCCTGTGTATGTGAACAATTCAGACTATTGTTTATAGGACAATATTGCTTAGCTGGGGCTGGGACGGAAGGAGTCAATGTGGCTCTTTAGCATCAGTGTCCACCTTGAGAAATGATTGCGCTGGAGGCGACTGTTGAAGACATTGTATTGATCTAATGCTTTCTGTGTCTCCCTGGAGCTACAGAGGGAACGGATAAAATGGATGGAAGAAGTGTTCTGTATCAGGACCGGCTCAGCAATATATCTCCCACAATGGCTTTGGAGAAGGGAGCCGCGTGTGTGCGTGAATACATATCACTGATATTCAACAGTTGTACTGTGTGCAGGACATGTATTTCTCCAACATATCTCCTTTATAAATCTCCTCCCTATCTATCCAGCTCTATTTATGTATTAACAGGTTTTTATATAGCACCATCGTATTACATGCCACTTTACAATCATTAGAAGACAGGACTGGGAGGTACCAGACAGACTGGGTGGGAAAAAGGGCTTGGCTCATAAGCTTACACTCTGTAGGACATTGGGGCTTGACATTTAGGGGTGCTGTATATCACACAATGGCAAAATGGAGCAACCAGGTTGTATGGTAACACAGCATGTTTTTGGAGTGTGGGAGGAAACCAGAGCACCCAGAGAAAAACCACACAGACACGGGGAGAACATACACACTCCACACAGATAAGGCCTAATCCGGGAATCAAACTCATGACCTCAGCGCTGTGAGACACAATGCTACTCACTGAGCCACCATGCTGCCCCACGATAACTGGCGTTCTGCCTCTCTATGAGATTCATTCACACGCCTCGCATCAGCCTGTGTATTGACCCTTATTAATGCTGTTTCCTTCAATAAAAAATTTGCACCGCAATAGACGGGAAAAAATTTGTGGTGAAATGATCTATTACGGTAGCTGATTTTTATGTGCGTCTTTATGAGATGCTAATAAAAATGCAAAAACAAAAAATTTGCACAATTTGCTTCGCACTACAAAATACACGGACGCGTCATAATTGGCGCTGAGCATGCTCATAATAGGAAGCGAGCACAGGAAGCTTGTGTCAGCATCTGACCGCACTGCACTAGTGGAACATCTTGGTCCATGACATTTAATGGAGGAAACGGGCGTTTTTCACATTTAAATAGGCAGAGTAGCAGATGAAGGTGTCATTATCAATGTGAAAATGATCTTTGTGTTGTTTTATTAAATTAGTATAATAAATATACTTTGTTTAGTTTTTTTATATTAATGTTATTTATTTATTTTACTGCTGCTACTGTTCTCTGGCATTAATGTACATGATCCACAAAGCAATGAAATAGGTTTTTAAATGCTGCAAATGCAAACATAAATGCATTGGAAACTGGCAAGGCCTCTGCCCATATGCCTCCAACCGCGGGAGTGGGTCTTCCTTACATCCTATATAGAGTTGCGTGTTTCTGCCGAAACTCTAGATCAAGGCCACGGGGGCTATTTGACAGGTGTGAATAATACTCAATGGAAGCTGGAATAAAAACAATGTAATAATATTTTTTGTGAATGTTACATTTAGATAAAATAAAGTATACTCTTATACAAACAAAATCTCTTAAATTATTATTTTATTTATTATTATTATTTATATTATTATTTTATTTATATTATTATTATTTTTATTATTATTTTATTTATATTATTATTATTTGTATTATTATTATTATTAATAT
>WWET01005519.1:42549-55515 GCA_011038615.1 Limnodynastes dumerilii | reverse complement strand
GGGGAGTGGAGTCTTAGGGTTAGGCTGTGGGGAGGGGAGTCTTAGGGTCAGGCTGCGGGAAAGGGGAGTCTTAGGGTCAGGCTGCGTGAAGTCTTAGCGGTCAGGCTGCGGGGAGGGGAGTCTTAGGGTTAGGCTGTGGGGAGGGGAGTCTTAGGGTCAGGCTGCGGGAAAGGGGAGTCTTAGGGTCAGGCTGCGTGGAGGGAAGTCTTAGGGTCAGGCCGCGGGGAGGGGAGTCTTAAAGTCAGGCTGCATGAAAGGGAGTCTTAGGGTCAGGCTGCTGGGGGGGGAGTCTTAGGGTCAGGCTGCAAGGGAGTCTTAGGGTCAGGCTGCGGGGAGGGGAGTCGTAGGGTTAGGCTGCACAGAGGGGGTGGATCAGAGAACGGGAAAGTTAGGCTATGGCGAGGGGAGTCTTAGGGTTAGGCTGTGGGGAAGGGAGTCTTAGGGTTAGGCTGCGGGGAGGGGATGGATCAGAGAAGGGGAAGGTTTGGGTCAGGCTGTGGGGAAGGGAGTCTTAGGCTTAGGCTGTGGGGAAGGGAGTCTTAGGGTTAGGCTGCAGGATAGGTTAGGGTTTAGGTAAAGGTTGGGGAAGGTTAGATAAAGGATTGGGATTACATTAATAGTCACCATTCATCGCTCCATCTTCTTTCTTTGGTGGATCGTTTGCTTTTCCTCTGTGAGGATAAAACGTTCCTTTTAAAAACGTTGTTAGTCGCCACTGTGAAAATGCCATTTACAAATTAGAGACAGCCAAAAGCTAATTACAAACTGTCTCACGGACAAATCACCGGCATTTGGGCTTAATGGTGTGATAATTACTGCTTGAAGTCCCGCCCCCCCATGATAAATATCATAGCATTGCTAAGGGCGGGTTTTGTGACACAATTTGTATCATCAATGCCCCCCATCCTTCGTAATACTGGACCTAATTCACAGTTAAGAAGCTGTTGCTATTTCCGTGTGTATTTGTAAGAATGGCTATATTGCGTATGCTTAGTACCTTTATTTACACAATTTATGTGGGATTTAGGAACGAGATCCATAAAGAGCGATTCTCAAACCTGTTCTTAATAAGATTAGTAAGAAGAGGCGTGGCCAGGCCAAGTTAAGAAAAGTGGGTGGGGAAAGGCATCTAAAGGGGCAGACAGGGCACAGGGCACAGGGCGCGGTTTGCTAAGTACCTGTGTATTTTTGCTACTTAAGAAGAGACGTACGCACAGAAAGATAACGCAGCCTGTGGCCTTTTTAAGTCAGTTAAGAACAGCAAAAACTAAGGTATGTCAAGGGAGTTGCCTCGCAACTTGGGTGCATAGAATTGTGAATATCCTCCTAAACTGTGAATCAGGCTCACGAAGACAGTCTAACTGACCAATCACTGGCAGCTCCTTACATGTCCTTCCCGGAGCCCCGCCTCTCCTCTGGACTCCGCCTCTCCTCCGGGCTCCGTTGCTGCAGTACTCCCTGCACCCACTGTTATGCCGACAACCCATTTAAGTAGCAACTGCTGTACTCTAATCCCATTTATCTGTAATACACTTTCACGTTGCTGGGTTGTGGATCTTGGGTTATTGTCGTGTCACTTTTTTTTTTTTGCCCTTTTACTCTGGGCAATATGCCGGGTTTTTGGAATTTGATGACTCATGTCCCTAATCCCCCCAATCACCTTTCACACTGATTGGGAATAACCCTGCAAAAGTCCCGGGTGTAATTCCCAGATCATTAATTGCCCAGATAGCGGCAGTCAGACACTTTCACATTGCACCCCCAGGTTGTCAGGGCTTGCCCCCGGTAAATACCCAGGTTGTCAGGGCTTGTGCCGGTAAATACCCAGGTTGTCAGGACTTGCCCCCGGTAAATACCCAGGTTGTCAGGGCTTGCCCCGGTAAATACCCAGGTTGTCAGGGCTTGTGCCGGCAAATACCCAGGTTGTCAGGACTTGCCCCCAGTAAATACCCAGGTTGTCAGGGTTTGTGCCGGTAAATACCCAGGTTGTCAGGGCTTGTCCCGGTAAATACCCAAATTGTCAGGGCTTGCGCCGGTGCAATGTGAATGAGTTATTTTATCTAAGAACATTGGGGTAGATACTGAACTACGCACGCTAACATATTTACGCTAGCCGGAGATCTAAGAGCGCTGTTTTGTAGGTACTGCGCATGCAGATGTTACGCCAAGTAACTGTGATCGTACGTACCTGCCTCATATCAACAGCGTAACTATGAACAAAGGGGCAAGACAGCCCGTAATTACGCTTCGGAGGCGGGGTGAGGCATTTAAATCGTACAGTATGGGGGCGTGGCTTAGCCACTTACGAACATGAAGCCATTACGTACGTCAGTAGCTACGCTTTGAAAAGTAAAGGTAGGGTTGGCGAGCGTAGAAGGGAGAGCCTAGAGGAGTCCATAGGAAATATGCTACGTGTTGTAACGTAACTAACCCGTATGTCTGGATCCAGCCCATTAAGACTTACTAAAACTACCAGCTCTCTGACTGAAACATTGTACTACAAGATAAGTAGAGACCTCTCTGCAGGGAAGATCTGCATCCCATGTAACATCTTTCTCTCCTTCGTGAGGTTGAATTGTTACAGAGCAGCCCTGTTGGAAATTCAAAGAATGACATGGAAATTTTGGACAGATGTTCTGAACTCCCAGAGCTATCAAAAGATGAAAAGTTTGAACCTGCTACTTTAATAATGTAATATTTAATCTCTGATTCCCTGTGGTATGGACCTCCCGTATCCCTCTGAGTTAGCCCTTGTTTTCTTAAACTGAAATCTCCTGCTGGAATTTTGCAAGCTGTTTGAGGAGCTGGTAATCCTTCTGCATACAAACATTATTTACATAGCGGGGGTGACCAGGATAAATGAAAGAGGAGGAAGCTGACTGCTTTATTGCTCACTATACACATTTTTTAACACTTTCTTTATCATTGTAACCTTGCAGATTAGAAGCGAATCTTCCTTAAGCGTCCTCCTAAATTGTGCCAGAAAACGTGCTTGGCACGCGGACGGAACTTAAAAAATGTTTAATCTTTTCCAAATAAAAACATTGGACCGGATTCACAGCTAAGAGTGAGTTAGATGCGGCCGGAATCTAAGTCACCCGTCCAGCCCCACCCCTGTTTTTAGGAGCCCAATGGTGCATAAGATTGCCATAGGGCTTCCGTGCGTATTTTCCTGCTTAAGAGGAAGATCCCTCCCCCTGCCCCTCCCCGGCTTATTTACACCCTTTCCAACCCATTCCTCTTAGAAATGTGCCACGCCTCATGCTACCTAAATAACTACATGCAATCTTTAAAGAAATGCACATAGTCAATCGACATACCTAAGTGCTACATAGATTGCGTGATTACCTTATTACACATGTGTAGTAGGTTAATTTTTCAATCTCCACACCTAAGAAGCTGGAGTATCTTAGGTGTAAATACAGTCCATCGTTATTATTGTTTTATTATTATTATTATTATTATTATTACTATTATTATTCTTATAATATAGAATTATTATTATTATTATTTATTACATTATTATTATTTACATTATTATTATTATTATTAATTACAAGGGCAATAGTAAACAAATTACACCAATCAAGTAGATTATGTGTTAAAAAACCCAGGTAGCACCTTTCACACTGTACCCCTACCTGGGTCTGACCCGGGAATTACCCTTCTTCTTTTTCCCCGGGGTTGAATTCCCAGGTCATTAGACCCGGGTAGAGGCACCCAGACCCTTTCACACTGAGCCCTTACCTGGGTTTTTGCTGCTTGCCCCGGCAAAAACCCTGGTTTTTAGGCCGATGTGAAAGGGGTATAATAGAGCAAGGAAAGGAGTTCCAGAGGAGAAGTGCAGCATGGGAGAAGTCTTGGAGGGGGAAGTAAGAGGAGATGATAAAGGATAAGGTAAGATGACAATCAGCTGAGGTGTGAAGAGGATAGGGGTAGGGTGTACTGGGATCATGTCTGAAATGTTAATTTCATTTGTAAACAGAAATGCTGAATAAGTGTTTGAGAAACTTTGAGCAAGTTCTATTATATAAATGAATATCTTATAAGAGAAAATAGTGGCTGATAGCTAGGATGCGGAAGGAATTGTGTGAGGACACTTGTTACTGTCTGCTCAGATACATACTGATGACAGCCCCGTCCTCTCAGGTCACTTGTCCCAGCTGTGGTGAGGTCACTGAAGTGATAAGCTAGAAATGTATTAATTAGATTTGTTTTGGGTTTTTATCTTGGCCACACACAGGCTGGTGCTGGACACAGGAAATGACAGTGACCACCAGCGGTCACTAATTTTACAGACAGGACCAGCTTTCTTAGACATCCCTCTGTATATTGTTGACCATCGCCAGAACGTTACTTGATGGTGGATGGAAAAATGAGTCCATGCTGTTCACTGTACAAAGCTCTGGACTTCCTCCAGTCTACCAGCAACAAGAGCTTTAGTTACTTTGCTTTGAACGTTTGGACTTCCTGTGGGACATAGACACATGTGATCAGGTTATGTGTTGTCTTATATGGAAATTTCCTTCACAATCATTATTTGCCTTTAAGAGAATGTTTTTAATATTGGTAGAAATAATGGTGATTCTTTTTGTTTCATATATGCTAAAAACATACCGGTAGATTAATTAGCTGCTGACTAGTTAACCCTAGCATGTGTGTGTGTGTATGTGTATGTGTGTGTGTGTATATGTGTATGTGTGTGTGTGTGTGTCTGATGTGAAGGTCTAATGTTCTCTGTAAAGCTCTGTGAATAATTTGTAGTGCTATATAATTAAGCGTCAATAATAGGAAATAATATATATATATGGCGATGTTTCAAGCAGAAAACTTTTAGCAAATGATTTTATTTTGAAATTATTTCTTTATTTTTCCCCTCAAAGTATTTTGCGAACAAAATGTGGGAATCATAATGGATTTGTGATTATGGAGCCGTTCTCTTCTCAGATCAGTTAATTGGATAATTTAGCTATAAAGTCGACGTTAACCGCATTATATTTTTTTTAAAGCCGTGATACCTTTCAGCTGAATTTTAAAAGCTTATTAAAATGTAATGGGCTGAATCTGTGTTTAATCAAAATCCTTTATCAAGACAGGGTGGAACAGTGTTGCTCCAACCATCCTCTCTTACATTGCTGCTGTGTTTCAATAATTAACACAGGAAAATTAGCACCAAGCAATAAAAAACAAATATGTATTTATTATGACATATTTTCTAAATACATATTGAACCTGGACCAGAGTTTTCATGTCGATCCATTGGTGAAAACGCTTGCGCCGTACTCAATGCTCCGAGAGCAACTCTGATAGGTCATAATAATGAACAGCTTTTAAAACATACAAATGAATGTGTATTGCCTGAAAGGCGAAATGCGGCAGCCTATGGGCCTGATTCAATTAGCTTCCATAGAGGTTCGAATAAAAATCCGCAAATTTTGCCTACCGTGATAGACGAGAAAAAGAATGAGCTTTTTCCCAGCTTCGTGGCAAATTGCATCGGGCCCTATAAATTATGTTTCAAAGTGTCTTTCATGTTTATTCATTCATTTAAATTGCATTGATTGGCTCTTATGTGGCTCGGGATTCAGAGCTGCATTGTGATTGGCTCGTACTTGGCTCTTGATTCAGAGCTGCGGTTGTGTGTGCGTCTGAAACTCATATAGATCTCCCATTGTTTGCACGTGGGATGTGTTCATTTTGCGTTCAGGTTCGGCTCAGGCCTTAATGCCATATAAACAATGCAGCTTAAATCCCATAATCCTATACAACGGACCCATAAAACAGACCTTTCTGCACCCTAAACTTTTCTTTTTAGATTTTTTTTTGCCTCTTTGCATTTCTCTTTTATTTTTATTTAAAAAAAAATACTCAAGGATAACAAGGAAATGAAGTGCCATAATGTGTGAATACAGGTTTTACACACAAAAAGACAAGTATTATCTTAAACATACAACTTAAAGATGTTAGCCGCAGAAAAACAAACTTTCCTTTTTCCCTATTCATTTGTTTAGCGTTGTATGCAGATTTTCTCCGAGAACAAGAAACACGTTCATCGCCTGGGTGTCTGTCGGAGGGGGAAGGAGAAGCAGTAAGCGATTCTTCTTTGTTATCAAGTGAAATGACTCTTCAAATATGACAATAAATCACTCCCGAAATCAATCTGAGAGGAGGCAACTGTGCAACGCTGATAATGCATTAATCAATATTTAATGTTTACACTTTAATTAATGCGAATGTTGAAAGCTAGGGGAAAAAAATGGAGAAAAATAAAGCACCTTCCTATATCAGCGCCTCGCTCGCCTGCAAGACTTTGATTGAGATTTAAATTGATCATTGAGGATCCTCGGGCTTCTGAGGGGGTTGGCGGATATGGGCTCAATATCTCATGGTCGCAGATTACTTCTCAACACAAAGAACGGGACAGAATACAATGCAATTTAGTGTCATCCACTTTAAGTCACTTAGTTCCAGTGACATGAAAAGTCTGACCTCTGGCAGGTTCAGAAAGGGTGGACACAAAGAAAATATCCAGTGGGGATCCTGAGGGACATTTACATTGTAAGCTAGTTTTGGAGACCCTGATTCACGCCTATTATTATAATTATTATTATTAACATTTATTTATAAGGTGCCACACGGAGTCCGCAGCGCCCAGGAAGCAGAGGCTTATTAGGTGCGTATTTCTACGTTTTTGTGCAGTGAGCATGTATAGTCATTGTGACCACACAATCTACGTAGCCCTAAGAACCGCAGATTAACCACTTATAGGACCGAATTCACAACAACACATCTATATACTAACGTGGCTAGATTTCCGCGGCGATATACTACGCATGCGTAGTAACTTTTTTAACGCTATCTAGCGTTTTTAAAGACCCCATGTACACAATCTACATAACGAAACGCTACGTAGTTAGCGTAAAAAAGTGACCTCCTCTGTTCAAGGTGTAACTTTCCATTTTATTTCCTTTTTCTTCAAAACTCTTGATCCAGGTTAAATATTTTTATAAAGAAGAGGTCCACACACTTAAAGCGTCAGCTCGGAGCTGCTAAAAGATCATTTAGCGACGATGGACGTTATGATTAGCGATGATGGACGTAAAAGCAATGACTTCCTGGTCGCTTTGGGAGCAAGCCGAATTATGGTACCAGTAAGTACATTTTTAAGGTTAAACAAAGTCAAGGTGAAGGATTTTTCTTTTTTTACCCAGGTCGCTTACATTTATAGCGAGGGCGGTGCCTTATTCTGTCACACTGTCTGGATGACAAGCAGGCTGAGGCAGCGCAAGTCATGATAAGGTAGAAAGAAAAGAATAGAGGGGCATATTCAGAGATCCATTTTTTTATGTACGCAATTATACACACGGCCGGAGCAAGGAAACACCCACCAACAACCCCGATACTCCCCTCTCCCGGTTGTGCGGTCGTGGACTTACAAGTCAGTCTTTGTGTGCGCTTACGTGCGTATATGTGATCTGTTCAAGCGATTCTTTATAACCGTGCCTCCATGCATTCATTGAAACGCCTCCCCCCACCCACTTTTATGTAAATTTTCCCGTACGTTAGATTTCCGTGCGTATGTCCCCAAGTGTGATTCACATGTACGTCCGTGAGGCACTTACGCGTATATAGGCAACGTAAACTTTGTAAGTAAACTTCCTTCGCATGTGCAGTTGATCCTATCCTAAAAATACGAACGGAACTTCCCTCGAAAAACGGATCTCTGAATACGCCCCAGAATGCCCAAGTTGGGCATGAAAGAGAATAAATACCCAGCTGACAGGGTTGTGTCCTCATTAGGTAAGGGGCTTTTGTGGTTAGGTTAGCAAGGGTTAATAGGGTAGTTAAGGGGTGGGCTTGGGTAGGGTGCGCTCTACTGGGGTATATGAGGGTTTGTCGGCCAGGGTACAACCCCTTTAGAGATTTTTCTTCCCTCCTTTCCCTAGTAGTTGTTTTTGTCTAACACATTTTTTATGATGGGGCAGATGGGGCACAGGTTGGCGGTAGCAGTGGAGCGGCCAGCAATATATGACACTAGGTTAGGGCGTAAGGTATGGTACAGGGAAGACACACCCCTTCTAGCTTAAGCAGGAAGCTATGCTGGCTGGCTGGTTCCCGGGTTGCCTCCCCGGTTTTTCCCAGGAGTGTTTTTATGACAGGGGCTGTGTTCTTACGTTGACCTTTACCTCCGGAGCGCCCAGGACAGGGGTTCCTGTTCTCTGTTATCATTTGCATTGCGAGCTGACTCCACATCGGCTATCTTTGCCACCTTTATTTCACCAAAAATTCATAGTCCGGTAATGATTCAATTAATAAATCTATGTCCCCTTTTAAAAGCCATACCGTCATTAGTCTCGTGTTGCATGATGTGAATGCCTTAGTCAGCCGTTTATCCTTTTCCAGTCTGGTGCTGCTCTGCCACACCTCCCCACCCTTCCCCCATTGACCGCATTGTGTCTCCCCTGGCACACAGAAGGGGTAAAAAGCCACCAGGGTAGGGCACCGCGAAGAAAACGTGGATTTTCTCTACTATGAGATATTTATATCATATCTGCCTGGCCCTCATTGTGTTACTAGTAACTCGAATGTTAACCATTGCAACCTGTTCTTCGCTCATTGAAGGTCTTTCAAATTTCACGTTTTCATTACCCATGTTTCTGATTTTAATTTTGCTTGTTAAATTTAATTTCCTTTGTTGTTTTGGGATCAAGCTCAAAGATTCCAGGCCTCATATCCACCCATTTAAGTTTAATTGCGAAAAACCAACTTAGCCATTGTTTATTGACGTTTGGTTATCAGTCTATCTGGAGACAGGAGAAATGTCTAAACAACCCAGGCTATTCATTAGCTAAAATATTGTTAATCCCATAAAGATATTAAAACCTTTTTATATAGTTTACCACATGAATACCAAGAAACAAACTGAAAGCCTTGTTAATATGTTCTTCTATGTATATGTATATATATGAGACCATTTATGATAGAGCCAGAAGGCAAGATGGAGTTAAGAACCCTCATAAATCCACCTCGGAGAGAGATCTTTGGTCATGCTCTTTGCTTTCTCAACTGAACAAAATAATTAACTCTTCCCTTGTTCCATGTGTTACATAACCTTCACCTTAATATTAGTCTCCAGTTGTAGCTGTAGATTGGCTATGATATGAAGTAAATCCTAGCATATCATACTGTAATGTGAAGGTTGAGTGCAGATTTTTTGGTACAATGTAAAAAGTTGAGGTCAGTCCTCGTCTACTTCATACAACCTGTTGCTATAGGTAGGATGGTAACTCAGGACAAATAGTTTGTTCTAGTGGCAATTGCTGGATTTTTACATGATGACAAACATTACAGAGAAACCCAATACAAATCAACAGATTCTGATGGACCGAGGCGGAGACAGGATGAGGTCGGGGAAGGTGGAGGATAAGAGGATGGAGGATCCTTCTTGTGATAGCTTCCAATCTAAGCAGGTGAGGGGAAAGATAGGAGACGCTGAGTGGCGTGACAGGGAGAGGGGAAGATGATGGGAGTGAGTGATGGTTGTGGGTGTGTAGTGAGAGGGGGAGGGGAATAGCTATGTGGGGTGGTGAGGATGAGGTAGAGGAGGACAGGGGGGGAAGGTTAGGTGGGGGATGGATAAGATTTCATGAAGAAGTGAGTTTTGGGTGATCACTTAAATATCTGAAGGCTAGAAGATCATCTGATGGATTATGGAAGGTGCAGCGTAAGATAAGTCTTGATGGGATGTGATAATGAGATGGGAGGTTAGGTGGAGTACATGTGGAGTCCATGAGGGGTACACTATAAAATTTACATGTGGGATATATTAGGGTTCCAGGAATGGCACATACTTTAATATGTGGGGTATATTAGAGGTCTTTGAATGGCACACTAGATAAAGTACATGTGGGGTATGTAAGGGGTCAGATGGCACATTTTATAAAGCACATGAGTAGTTAATACAAGGCTAGGCAGACGTTAATATTTGAGGGAGGGCATTAGTTTGGTACCTGAAATCCCTGGAAATGTCCTCAGGAATCTATCCCTAACAACCTCATAGCCAATATTCGTGGTAACAGACGGAAAAGTCTGAAACCAAACAACTGTTTTTATTTGTTTTGTTTTTTTATATTTTTAGTAAATAGACCCCTGTGTGAGATGCACATATGGAAATGCAATCTCTGCACACAAATAAGGGACACATACTGAATTACACCCATATAAGGGACATATATCATTTTAGTAGACAGATGTGTCTCCTACAGCAAACAAACTGTTTAAATACTGTTCGTGAAAATTATCAGATATTATTTAGTGATAGTAGTAGTTATTTTAGTAAATCCTTTATTCTATTAGCAATTGACCGACTAAGTGAATCAGGGCTACATTGTAAAATAATGATAATCATAAAATAATAATAACCATGTTTTGTTTTTGCATGGTAGTAACTAAGACAAAGTCCAGGCAAGTGTAGCAACCGATGGAACATGGCTAGAGAATGCTTAGTACATTTCCCGGGCTACACTAAATTCAGAGACTGAAGATTGTCACGTGCTTTAATATCACCGGCATCCATTTATACCATATTTATGTGCTCACAACTGCCTGGGTCACAGCCCAATTACTAAAATAAATATATTTCTAAACTAAAACCAGGTGTTCTATAAATCTGTTAGATCTTTCTCATCAATATTACCAAAGATCTTATCATTAGTTATCTTACTAATAAATCTTAAGTGCTTGCTGGCTAATTTGTGTGTGTGTATGTGTTTATGTATGTATGTGTGTATATGTATGTATATACTGTGTATGTATGTATATACTGTGTATGTGTATGCATGTATATACTGTGTATGTGTATGTATATACTGTGTATGTGTATGTATATATATATATATATATATATATATATATATATATATATATATATATATATATATATATATATATATATATATATATATATATATATATATATATATATATATATATATATATATATATATATATATATATATATATATATATATATATATATATATATATATATATATATATATATATATATATATATATATATATATATATATATATATATATATATATATATATATATATATATATATATATATATATACATATACAAACACACACACACACACACTTCTACAATGATTATACGTAATAATATCATTTATATAATGACATTATTATTATTGTGACTATTGTATTAAAATGATTATCTTAGTAATTGTTATTTCGTCTAGACACGGAGATTTACAGTGTTGTGGATGGAATGTCATTTTTACTAAACACATAAATATTTGCAAATACTGATATATTATAAGCGAGTGGTTTGTTTTATATTACGGCTGAATAATATGTTTCAATAAAATGTAATATATCTTATAACTGTTCCTATAGTTCTGTATTTATATATTATATATATTTCTTTATTGCTTTATATTTATATGTTTATATTTATTTATTTATTCTTTTCATTTATCTATTTATACAGACATTTATTTCATACATGTACATAATCTTACAGGACGATCCGATCACATATCACATAAATCATCTCTGGGACATTTTTAGGCTTTATACAGAATGAGTCTGTAACTGAGGCTACAGACGGGGATAAGTAGCGATGAGATTGGATGTGTTGCACCGGAGCGGCGGCGATCATGTCGGGCTTCAGAGTTGTGTAATACGATATATGCCATAGAGACATGTCATTATATTATAAGAGAATATATAAGAGAATATATAAGAGAATATATAAGAGAATATATAAGAGAATATATAAGAGAATATATAAGAGAATATATAAGAGAATATATAAGAGAATATATAAGAGAATATATAAGAGAATATATAAGAGAATATATAAGAGAATATATAAGAGAATATATAAGAGAATATATAAGAGAATATATAAGAGAATATATAAGAGAATATATAAGAGAATATATAAGAGAATATAAAGAAATACATCAAATATCCATAGAGACATAACCTGTAGCTGTGCAGTGTCTCTCTATCTCTACTATTTTGTTTTAGTTATCTGTAATTATTCGCCTGTAATTTATTTCTACAGCAAGTCACAAAATACACACTGTATACACACTGTATACACACAAAATACACACTGTATACACACTGTATACACACAAAATACACACTGTATACACACTGTATACACACAAAATACACACTGTATACACACTGTATACACACAAAATACACACTGTATACACACTGTATACACACAAAATACACACTGTATACACACTGTATACACACAAAATACACACTGTATACACACTGTATACACACAAAATACACACTGTATACACACTGTATACACACAAAATACACACTGTATACACACTGTATACACACAAAATACACACTGTATACACACTGTATACACACAAAATACACACTGTATACACACTGTATACACACAAAATACACACTGTATACACACTGTATACACACAAAATACACACTGTATACACACTGTATACACACAAAATACACACTGTATACACACTGTATACACACAAAATACACACTGTATACACACTGTATACACACAAAATACACACTGTATACACACTGTATACACACAAAATACACACTGTATACACACTGTATACACACAAAATACACACTGTATACACACTGTATACACACAAAATACACACTGTATACACACTGTATACACACAAAATACACACTGTATACACACTGTATACACACAAAATACACACTGTATACACACTGTATACACACAAAATACACACTGTATACACACTGTATACACACAAAATACACACTGTATACACACTGTATACACACAAAATACACACTGTATACACACTGTATACACACAAAATACACACTGTATACACACTGTATACACACAAAATACACACAAAATACACACTGTATACACAC
>WWET01005519.1:20015-38911 GCA_011038615.1 Limnodynastes dumerilii | reverse complement strand
GACGCTCATTAAAGCCATGACTCCTTAATTAGTGGAAAGTAACTAGAGGAAGAGAGAAAAGAGAAAACACTCACAGTTTTGGAGAGTTCGCTCCCGGACTCCATAATCCGCAGGCAGAGTGGGATAATTTCTGTGGTTAGGAGGAAATTGATGACTTCTTGTTCGTCTGTCTTCACCAGAGCTCCTGTAACGCAGGAGAGAAGAACAGAATTATAAAACAATAGGAATAAAATATAGGTCAGACAATACAACACATACATTTATGCAGATCATGCACAGCGTTACATGATACAACAAAGAAACTAAAAAAAAAAAAGGCAACAAAGCAAGAAATCCCCTTCAACCACCCAGAACCGTGTAAACAGACTTCTATAGTATATCGGACATAGTGAGATCTAATCCACCCTGAAGCAAGCGCTTTATGCTGCAAGAACTGGCTTCAACGCAACAGACTTCATATATTCTAAGGAGCCTCCTGACCCCAACATTCAATGGAGGCAGATTCACTTAAAATAAAGAAGCAATCATATTTATAGGTGGCGATACTGCAGCGTGGGACAGTTTTCTTAATTAAATGAATGAATAAATGCTGATTTATATTTTTTAAAGGTAGTACATCTATGAAATCCAAGTCATCGGCCAGAGGCGTTGGGAATTGGCAAGTGCATCTGTCTTGGCGATTTATCAATTAATCTCCACTTACCAATTACTCCCAGACTGGTCAGACGCAGATATTCGAAGGGCCGTGTTTTGCTGACCGTGTGCAGGAAAGGATACAGGAACAAGGGAATGTGTGCGGCTAGAAATGCTGACCTGCAACACACATACAATAGGAAAACACCATAAAACCTCTACACAACATGAAGACATGCAAACTCTAAAGCCCGAGATTCCCTCACCCAGCAGGTATGAAGAGACTCTACATAACTCATGGAATATCCGCCATGATAAAGGGGAAGCAATTCCCCTTTTTACTCCTCACTGATTAATGGTTGTCTATTGTCCGTATGACAGGTACTGATACATTCCAAATACGTACCCAGTGTGATTATACTGCACATCGGGTATCGCATTTATGCATCAGAACAATTCTCAATTATGCAAAACATCTTATGCACAGGGTGGGAGGTGATTACATTGGGCAGAAAGAGCTTGCTAAGACCTTACATACAATCTGCGCGTGTGTAACAGTAAAGGCAGGATTCAGGGCTCGGAAGCTCTGTACATTTTCGGGGAGTGCACTACCAGCGCACGCACAGAATATAGGGGTGCACCTAGCATATGTGATCCTCTGTTGTGGAGAATTAGAGCACCGAGCGTAATTAAGTCTAGATCGGTCCATAATTCAATAAGTCATAATTCATGTTTCATCTGTCTTATTTTTCAACATTTGACATCAAACCCATGCCACACAAAATAAAATAAAGCTCTCGCTTAATAATGAAATTCTTTCTGCTATTTATTCTTTCCCCCAGAAAAATAATCACATCAATGCATTTTCAAACCAATCTGATATGTTGGTCCTTTCATTGTGTGGGAATAAATTTAAATCGTGAGTTTTTGTTCCTCTCTCCGGAGCTTATCAAGTAGAATAACCCGTACCTGGTTTCTGGGTGGGACGCCACACATTGCAGGAGAGCCAGGGCATTGCACACTCTATTGGACTGATGTGCGGTCAGGGTAGGTGGGTTAATGGATGGGTAAATATTTACAATTTCCTGCAAGAGAAAACAAACGTATAGATTCATTATTCACAGACACTCAGAACGGTCACAATCTTCATATAACGAAAACGTGTTAAAGCATTGCAGACCCCTGAGAGCCTTTCAGGAACATTTTATTATTTTCCTAGAAAAAAAATTCCACCAAAAGAATTTGCAGTTTTACCCCAGACCCTTCCTGTCATTACCCTTTATTCTTATTTCCTATATTAATATTTTAGAATTGGGGTTTTGTTTTGTTTTTTTCATAAATATAAATACACTCCAACATATCTAAATAATAAAACGTGTCTGCTAAATGAAAAGCTTCTTTAGTTGTGATGTAAATAACCAAATTGAACTAATCTAATATCAGAATGTATTGAACGAACAATGGCATCACTCCTCTGTGAAATGATCTTCTATATGCTCAAACCTTAACGCTGCTAAAAAATTCATTGGCTCCTTTAAGTATGTAACAGCCAGGAGCTAATAATTTGCTAAAAGGAAAATTTTAAATAACGAATCAAATGCCTCTAAGTGTAGTTGCATAATAACCTGTGAAAGCCCTGTACACAGAATAGATTGATAAAGTTGATCCAACAGTTGATTAGTAGGTTAGTGATCCAGGGCTGTATTCACACCTAAGAGTTTTTAGGTACCGTTATGACACTTACTAGTGCCATAGGACTACCTTATCTTACAGTGTGTAGTTTCCTTCTTAAAACGCAAACTACGCACGGACATTGCCTCTCTCCGTCTTCCCCGGCTAAATTAAATCCCTCCCCCTCCTACCTAAACACTCCCCGAGGCGGCATTAGCACACCTCCTTTTTCCTAACCTAGGCCTGTATAACATATACGTCCGGTGCTTAGCGATTTTTACTACTGCGCATGCGTAGTCATTTTTTAACGTAATCTACGTATCTTTTCTTAGGTAGATTGCGTCTTTTACGACCGGTACTCTGAATACAGGCCCTACTCCGTACGGTCTTTAAAGACCCCACGGAGGCAGTCTATGTACCTAACTGGTGCGTGGATCGCATAAATGACCTAAGACGCACGCGTAGAAAGTGTTTATAGAAGCACGCCCTGAGAACGCTAGTATTTCCTCAGATATTGGTACACAATCAATGTTTCATCGTCCGGCTGTTCCTTGCAGTCAGGAGACCGGATTCACACCTAAAAAGCAGATGCTTCTTAGGTGCGTAAGTGGGCGATTTTGGCCATTGTGAGTACGCAATCTACGCAGCCCTTAGGCACGTGGATGAGCTACACGCGGTCTTAAAAGACGGCACATCTTTTTTTTAGGTGAAAGGAGGCGTGTCACAGCAACCTCCGGGGGACGCTAGGTAAAGTGGGTGGAGGGAGGGTGTAGATTAGGCTGGGCATCGTCTGTGCGTATTTTCCCTCCTTTAGAGGGAATTTAGAGGGAAGGATTCCTATGGCAATCATTAGTTCCATTAGGCACCTAAAAACGGGGGGCGGGGCTGGGGAGTGGACCGGAGAAATACACAAGTGTGAATCCGGACCAGTACCGGAATATACTATTACCTAATTAACTATGTCGGAGAGGAGTTTATATTCCACTCACCCCTATAAAAAAACCTTTAGCCGATCTGACCCCTCATCCCTACCTAAAGCCCTTTCTTCCCCTCCCCATAATTACTCTGCAACTAGTCCCCCTCTCAGTATAATTGCTGATTATCCCATTAGTTATCAATTTATTAAAGGTCTTTTTACACTTTACGGATATACGATGTCTAACCCCTACATACAATGTCTGCACGGACTTTACTGATGCGTGAAAATCTAGATGTTGCGGCGGGGCCCTTAGTGAACCTGACCTGTGAACACGATACAGTCTTTTTTTTTTAAAGTATTGTGCTTGTAGGTTTGAAATGGGCTGGAATGTGTTGTGATTGGTCAGCACATGCAGGGGGTCAAGCAAAAAATGGATTAAATGCGCGGTTCCCCAAGTTAGGAATACATCGCAAGTCTTTTGTCCGGAAATGGCAAAAAAAACCCGCTGCCGTTAGCCGCAGTGCAGGTAGTGATGAGTACACTGCAGGAAATGCGTACGTAAGTCTGTCACAAATTGCGCTGCCATGTCGCAGCTTGGCACTGCCACCCGGGAAGGAGAAGATGCCGGTGCAGTGGAGACTGGTATTGTGCCATCTGCAGACTCCTAATATATCACAGATGTGAAGTATGCCGAACAGTATACTCACCCATTCATTAAAAAAAAGTATAAAGCGGTAAGTATATGAAAAAGGGACATCTGAAAAGGAACTTTCGAATGTCCCTTTTTCGAAATTGATAGCATCATTGCGGAGAGTGTAACCGATATAAAACACGTGCAGTATGTTAGGACACTTTATAATGGAGGATTTATGAATGACACGCTGTCATACCATATATACCACACCTCTAATAAACCCCCCCACACCTCTAATATACCCCACATATATTATAGTATATACCATTCCCAGACCCCTGATATTCCCAATTTTTCCATTTTCCATTGTATAAACCATTCCCATTGAAGTTGTATACTAAGTTCCCTAACACACACATACATCCCACACACAGACAAATAACCTACCAGCATGCTTTTGGAATGTGGGAGGAAACTGGAGCACCCGGAGACCCACACAGACACAGGGAGAACATTAATCACTCACGTCAGTCTCTGCCCCTATTGGAGCTACATACTAAGGTCCCTAACACATATAGACACACACATGCACAAGCACACACACACAAACACTCACACTAGGGTTACTTTATTCAGCAGCCAATTAACCTACCAGCATGTTTTTGGCGTGTGGAAGGAAACCCACACAGACACAGGGAGAACATACACACTCCACACAGATAAGGCCTCGTGCAGGAATGGAACTCATGACCTCAGCACTGAGACACAATGCTACTCACTGAGCCACCGTGCAGCTCGATGTGTAATACATGCGGTGTATATCAGGAGTAAGGGAATGGCACATACTATAATATATTTCGGGTATATCAGGGGTCTGGAAATGGCACACTGTATACTGAATACCCTTATATTTATATATATTTATTACAGTCTGTGTCGTCTTCAGACCACCTAATATACCCCACATGTACTTTATATAGTGTACCACCTACTGACCCCTAATATACCCCACATATGCATTATATGCTCTACCATCTCCAAACTCCTAATATATCCTGTACCATCTCTGGATGTTATAGGAATACCTGCATGTATTACAAGCATTTGGAAAGCCCCCTCCTCATAATCCTCTATGCATTTGCCGTTGCCTTGTGTCAATGATCTTAAAATCATGAAGTTAATATCATGGCATTTCAAATGTTATTCCAATACCAATCAGCGTGAAGTCCGCTCCTCTGGAACAGCAGGGGTTATGTGGCCCTAAATTACTACTATATTCATTCAATACTAAAGTAAAGGTAAGTGTGAGCGGGTAAGGACAGAGCTCCCGCAGTTTAAAATAACCAGCGCCTCCTTCACTGCAAGACCTCTCTCGTTTAATGGATTTGCATGTACTTAGAACTTCAGACTCTCTTATCAATAAAGGATTCAGGTTTCGTTTTTCAGATCTGTCTCCTTTACCATTTAAGTGGTAATTCAAGTAACAGACATCTTTTTTAATTCCTCAAATAAGTGTCATTTTAGACTCTACGGTTTAACATTTAGTAATTGTTGAAAAGAAAAAGTAGGCTATTGTACTGTATTCTATTTATAATTTATACTTTCTTTTTAAATAAACCAGACAGAAAATGTACACGGATTAACATCTTAACAGCCCCAAAAGAATAAATTTACTTCTGCAAAACTCATCTTGTACAGCGACATTTCAGCACATTAATCAGGCGGTTACACCAATATCAGGCTTTACAAGGTGCAAGGTGGACTTAAGTATATACACATGCACCCACATAGATACATACAGAAACACATACATAAAAGTACACACACGCACACAGACACACAGATCCTTACTGATCCACTGCTGAAAATTCACTTAACCTATCCAGAGTTCTGACAGTAGCAACTCTCAATAGGTCGAACTGAAAAAGCGCAATCATTTCAAACACGCAAATGGATATGTATAGACGAATAGGATGCAGTGTATATCTATTTGCATGTTTCAGAGTATTTTTTTTGTTTAATTAATTTAAAGTGCTGACATTTACATATTATTTATTTTGAATAAAGTATTTAAGTACAACTAAAGCTGAAGTGAAGCCCATTAAAGACTCACTATATTGTAGTGAATGCAGTGTGTGTGTTTTATCACATTTTTAATGCTCACATTTACCAGGTTACTATGTGTAAGGTGTGTGACTATGTGTAAGGTGTGTGACTATGTGTAAGGCATGTGACTATGTGTAAGGCGTGTGACTATGTGTAAGGTGTGTGACTATGTGTAAGGTGTTAGACTATGTGTAAGGTGTGTGACTATGTGTAAGGTGTGTGACTATGTGTAAGGCGTGTGACTATGTGTAAGGCGTGTGATTATGTGTAAGGCGTGTGACTATGTATAAGGTGTGTGACTATGTATAAGGTGTGTGACTATGTGTAAGGTGTGTGACTATGTATAAGGTGTGTGACTATGTGTAAGGTGTGTGACTATGTGTAAGGTGTGTGACTATGGTTAAGCTGTGTGACCATGTGTAAGGTGTTTGACTATGTGTAAGGTGTGTGACTATGTGTAAGGCGTGTGACTATGTGTAAGGTTAGTGACTATGTGTAAGGTTAGTGACTGTGTGTAAGGTGTGTGACTATGTGTAAGGCGTGTGACTATGTGTAAGGTTAGTGACTATGTGTAAGGTTAGTGACTGTGTGTAAGGTGTGTGACTATGTGTAAGGCGTGTGACTATGTGTAAGGTTAGTGACTATGTGTAAGGTTAGTGACTGTGTGTAAGGTGTGTGACTATGTGTAAGGCGTGTGACTATGTGTAAGGTTAGTGACTATGTGTAAGGTTAGTGACTGTGTGTAAGGTGTGTGACTATGTGTAAGGCGTGTGACTATGTGTAAGGTTAGTGACTATGTGTAAGGTTAGTGACTGTGTGTAAGGTGTGTGACTATGTGTAAGGCGTGTGACTATGTGTAAGGTTAGTGACTATGTGTAAGGTTAGTGACTGTGTGTAAGGTGTGTGACTATGTGTAAGGCGTGTGACTATGTGTAAGGTTAGTGACTATGTGTAAGGTTAGTGACTGTGTGTAAGGTGTGTGACTATGTGTAAGGCGTGTGACTATGTGTAAGGTTAGTGACTATGTGTAAGGTTAGTGACTGTGTGTAAGGTGTGTGACTATGTGTAAGGCGTGTGACTATGTGTAAGGTTAGTGACTATGTGTAAGGTTAGTGACTGTGTGTAAGGTGTGTGACTATGTGTAAGGCGTGTGACTATGTGTAAGGTTAGTGACTATGTGTAAGGTTAGTGACTGTGTGTAAGGTGTGTGACTATGTGTAAGGCGTGTGACTATGTGTAAGGTTAGTGACTATGTGTAAGGTTAGTGACTGTGTGTAAGGTGTGTGACTATGTGTAAGGCGTGTGACTATGTGTAAAGTTAGTGACTATGTGTAAGGTTAGTGACTATGTGTAAGGTTAGTGACTGTGTGTAAGGTGTGTGACTATGTGTAAGGCGTGTGACTATGTGTAAGGCGTGTGATTATGTGTAAGGCGTGTGACTATGTGTAAGGCGTGTGACTATGTGTAAAGTTAGTGACTATGTGTAAGGTTAGTGACTGTGTGTAAGGTGTGTGACTATGTGTAAGGCGTGTGACTGTGTAAGGGGCATTTCATGAAGGAAAAGCTCCTCCGTGTTACACTTACACCGGTCCGGAGTGTTGGAAGATTTCAGGAGGAAGCACAGGGAATCCGGGCCTATACTTAGCGCGTGGAACACATTGCGCTGCTTTTTTGCGCTCAGTCCCGTTGTTCACATCCGCAGTGCGAATACACGCCACATTTACAACATATGGACCGTATTCACTCTTAAGAAAGTGTTCGGTTCTTAAATCTACGCCACTAGTAGCAAGGCGACTGCCCTGACGCCCCCAGTGTTTAGGTTAAGAGACTTACAAGTGCTCTAGGGCTCCTTTATCCTTAGGTTTGGAGTTGTGTGCGAAGGGCGTCTAATTAGAAACGTTACTGCATAACCACGCCCTAAATATACGCACCTAAACTCCGCAGATTCTTAACTGTGAATCAAGCATTATATGTACCAGTTCAGCTGTGGATCAGCTCCTTTATAACCAGAGAATTTAATTTGCTGAAATTTTTTTCCAGCTGAATAATAAACAAAACAACAACAGTGTTTTCCCATTATATATTATTTTATTTTGTTTAAGTTTATATATGTTATAATTTTATATAGCATGATATATTATATTAAATACTTATTTTTTATTTTTTATCGGGTAAGAGAGAAAGCAGATGTGATTGGTTGCCGTTATTATAGCCAAAAAGAAAAATAATGGGCCCTATATTACTTAAAAAATGACTAATAAAGTATAATGAATAAGAATAAGTATAATTCTCATTTACATTCCCAATTGTGATTGGTGCTTTATAGGGATTTCTGTTTCTTGTTTCTTTTTGGCCATTTATATTATCCTGGGTGGTAGCACAATTGTTAACGATAGGAACTTGGATGATTAGATATTGAGGGCCAGATTCAATTAGCCGCGATGACGGGAAAAAGTATGCGCTGCACTTTTTCTCGTCATATACGGTATGAAAAATAGGTGAATTTTCACTCCATAGGTGAAATTCACCCCAAAAATTTCACGGAATTAGCTTTGCACCGCAAAATACGCTACTGCGAAGCTAATTGAATCTGGCCCTTATAATCTAATAGATTTAGCCACACGATGAACTGCAAATAAGATTTTAGAGTGCGGACCTGCCCCATCTTTGCTTGCCGTTATTATAGCAATTTTGCAAAGTTGTGCTGCAGTTATAATTCTTCTCGCCCCTGTAACGATGAACGAGAGAGGCAGCAATCAGATGAGAGTGTTGTTGTCCCCATCAGGACAGACATTTTAAGACTCTCAGCTGCCAGCTTCATCAGCAACTAATTGCCAAGGCTTACTAATGACTGTATTTCAACAAAACTTGGAAAGCCAAAGGCAGTGATGCAAGTAAATGGGAATTCAGTTCCTGTGTTAAAGTACATGCCGGAACACATGAACTGCAGATGTTCCAGACACAGAAGGTGCAGATAAAGCCAGTTTTTGAACCCAATTCTTTTAATAAGTATAATTTCTGCAGACTGTTGGAACAGCATCTCTCCAGGTCAAACTAATCATCTTGTACTACAAGCTCCTATGTATTGTTATTATTATTAGTTCTATTTGCTTATATATTTTATATTCTTTATTATATCCTGTGTTCAGTTGGAACATTTCATTTGAGTACAAATAAAAGGTTGCAAATAAAAAATAAGAAATGTAAATATTATTTTCTATTTCATTTTCCAGATGTACAAATAAAAATAATCTGATCTGTAAGCAGAATACATGAAGAGGAGTGGAGAGGTGACGTTTCCAGCTCAGTTTAGGGCTTAAACATAAAACTATGCAGTGTTTGGACCTGATTTTGCGTTTTTGAGCTGTGGATGCACAAATCTCGAGCTGCTTTCGTCCTATCCAGAGCTCTAGACCGGGCGTACAGACAACGTGCATCCGTCTGTAACATGCAAACAGATGTGTATAGGAAGAGGGTGTGAGGTGCAATAGCAGCAGCGTAGTCAGCTTTGTATGTTACAAAAGTTGATTTTTGTTTTGTTTTGTTTTTAATATAAATGAAACCCCTAATAAATTTAGCACAGTCTATTAAATAATGTCTGAGTAGAATGTGTTGCAATACACTGCTATTCAGGCTTTAAAAATAAAATAAAAAAAACTATCTTGTATTTTATGATCCAATTTAAAAATAAATTCATTAATTGTTGCTTAAATGAAACTTTTTAAATGATAAATTATAAACCAGTGCAGGGATGTGTTTATAATGAAAAAGAGGGCCAGTTATTGAATAAAAATCTCCTCTGCTTACACCAGCACCTGAGCTTAAATTTTAAATGGAAGCCCAGTGAATCCAGCCTGATATTGCGCCCGCAGCAGCATTAACCCGCCCCCTTTCTCATTTAAAGATTACGGAACTCCACCTTCTATAAGTGCAGAGCACATGGAAGCAGACACAGGAGGATGAATAGCTGTGCATCCGCTTTTCTGTGCGCCTACATGCGATATCCTGCGGCACTTCCAACCAAAAATAGGTGTGAGCGCAACTAGATCAGGTCCAAACGTTTGAATCAATAAGCTCCCTGTATTGTTTCTGTAAGAGATGGGGTATATAGTGTCATCTATGTCATATACAATGGCGTTGAAACTTAAGTAGCTGAAATTTTTAAACAAAAAAAACGCCTAAATTGCATATATTTTGTGGGCGTCACCGCACTGTCACCCTGTTATTTTTTACATTAAAGTTCACCCTCTTGACTTGGAAGTCGTTTTTGTTGCTTATTATTAGTGACCTGGGGGTAGATCCAGACCTAAGTGCTTGTTACATTTCATCGTGTAACGTATTTACACTAGCGTGCTTTCTAGGCACTCCCCTCGGCTGTACGTACTTTGGCCGTTTTGCACTTCACATCAGCGGCTAGAGTAAAATCACTAGTGTGCGTAGGTCTGGATCTGGCCCATGATGTAATATTGCCTTGCACACAGAAGTCACATTAAGACCTTTCACATTAGATGAATCACATTGAAATTTATTGGGATGTTGGACTAAATCATAAAGCACAATCCTCTTTCTTGCAGTAATATAAAATAATGCTTCTTTCTCAGCATACATATTTTTATCAATTGCAGCAATTTGATTTCTAAATGTTGCTTTAAAAGACGAAAAGTGACTTCCCTCCCATCCTGGTATAGCTCTATATTACTATACACATTGCAGTAGGATATCATCTTATTAATGTGGAATAAAAGTTATATTACACTCTTCCCCCAGTTTTGCAGAACTGGTGATCTCTCGTTATTCTTCCTTTAACAAAATAAAGTGAGACGCTATAAGGGTGAATTGATAGGACATCTTGCTGGATGATATGATTTGCCTTATTTTCATAACCGAAATTTACAAGACAAATGAATTGCGCCTCGGACTGGATGTAAACTATCAGAGACTTCCCCAAGGCCTACATTGACCGTGAGGCTCGTGTTGCGGCCAACCATAGAACAGACTGGGTCCTGCTGGAAGTCGGCCAAAGTGGTGGCTACGGAACAGAGCAGCACTGAAGGTCTGGCAAGTGATGTCATCGTGTCACATGACTGTACAATGTCAGCAAGGTGAGGGGGTAGAGCATAGTTTTGAACCTAAGACCCCCACAGACTTGTAGGCTTGTTCAGCCACTCATGCTCCAGTGTATCCCGGATCCCCCAAATTCCAGTTTTTACATCTGTAAAGTGAGTGTCTAGATTGTATATTCATTGGGTTGGGGGAAAATGGTCTTTTAAGGGCAAAATGAATGATGTATTCAGGGGAATGAAGACGTATATACTGCTGGCTAAAGAAGCATCATTTGCATCTATCAATATTATGGGAAATAAGCACTTTATTGCCACATTATAAGTTTTGTGTCATTAGACCTTGTGCAAAAGATCACAACATAATTCTAATTGTGGCAGCAAGCTAAATGATCAGGACCTCGTGCAAACTGTTCCCCTTCCAACACTTGATTAGGCAATGATGTCACATACATTAATTGGGGTTAATGGTTTAGTTCCATCCGTGTGTTTCGTTACAACCAATGGAACCAATAACAAGTCAACCACTGATGACTTATGCTATAAGTTAACATTGTAACTCATCCTGTTATATATATATATATCTATATCTATCTATATATAGCTGGGAGATGTAGTTTCACAACACCTGCTTATCCTAATACAGAATATTGTATGTGTTTATGATCTATCTATATACTGTATATATATGTTTTCTATCCTAGACTTCAGAGTTCTGGAAGCGACTGTATGACGTATTACGGCAGCTGTACCCAGGTGAAGATGACCTGACCAGAGGAACGGCAGAGAAGGAAAGCATCGGTGCGTCTCTGACACTTATTACACCCGCTGATTGTGCTTCTTAATGGGGCTGTGTAAAACGAGGGCTTCACCTTACCCCCCTTCTAGAGAAGACACAATCCCAGCTTCATGGTAACACATGAGTCCAGGGTAATGCTCAGTATTCTCCATGGGATTGATAAAATGTCTTTGTAGTGTATGTGATCCTCCACTCTCTCTTCTGTCTGTCTCTCCTTCTCCTCTCTCCCTTTCCTGTCCTCCGCTCTCTCTCTTCTGTCTGTCTCTCCTTCTCCTCTCTCCCTTTCCTGTCCTCCGCTCTCTCTCTTCTGTCTGTCTCTCCTTCTCCTCTCTCCCTTTCCTGTCCTCCGCTCTCTCTCTTCTGTCTGTCTCTCCTTCTCCTCTCTCCCTTTCCTGTCCTCCGCTCTCTCTCTTCTGTCTGTCTCTCCTTCTCCTCTCTCCCTTTCCTGTCCTCCGCTCTCTCTCTTCTGTCTGTCTCTCCTTCTCCTCTCTCCCTTTCCTGTCCTCCGCTCTCTCTCTTCTGTCTGTCTCTCCTTCTCCTCTCTCCCTTTCCTGTCCTCCGCTCTCTCTCTTCTGTCTGTCTCTCCTTCTCCTCTCTCCCTTTCCTGTCCTCCGCTCTCTCTCTTCTGTCTGTCTCTCCTTCTCCTCTCTCCCTTTCCTGTCCTCCGCTCTCTCTCTTCTGTCTGTCTCTCCTTCTCCTCTCTCCCTTTCCTGTCCTCCGCTCTCTCTCTTCTGTCTGTCTCTCCTTCTCCTCTCTCCCTTTCCTGTCCTCCGCTCTCTCTCTTCTGTCTGTCTCTCCTTCTCCTCTCTCCCTTTCCTGTCCTCCGCTCTCTCTCTTCTGTCTGTCTCTCCTTCTCCTCTCTCCCTTTCCTGTCCTCCGCTCTCTCTCTTCTGTCTGTCTCTCCTTCTCCTCTCTCCCTTTCCTGTCCTCCGCTCTCTCTCTTCTGTCTGTCTCTCCTTCTCCTCTCTCCCTTTCCTGTCCTCCGCTCTCTCTCTTCTGTCTGTCTCTCCTTCTCCTCTCTCCCTTTCCTGTCCTCCGCTCTCTCTCTTCTGTCTGTCTCTCCTTCTCCTCTCTCCCTTTCCTGTCCTCCGCTCTCTCTCTTCTGTCTGTCTCTCCTTCTCCTCTCTCCCTTTCCTGTCCTCCGCTCTCTCTCTTCTGTCTGTCTCTCCTTCTCCTCTCTCCCTTTCCTGTCCTCCGCTCTCTCTCTTCTGTCTGTCTCTCCTTCTCCTCTCTCCCTTTCCTGTCCTCCGCTCTCTCTCTTCTGTCTGTCTCTCCTTCTCCTCTCTCCCTTTCCTGTCCTCCGCTCTCTCTCTTCTGTCTGTCTCTCCTTCTCCTCTCTCCCTTTCCTGTCCTCCGCTCTCTCTCTTCTGTCTGTCTCTCCTTCTCCTCTCTCCCTTTCCTGTCCTCCGCTCTCTCTCTTCTGTCTGTCTCTCCTTCTCCTCTCTCCCTTTCCTGTCCTCCGCTCTCTCTCTTCTGTCTGTCTCTCCTTCTCCTCTCTCCCTTTCCTGTCCTCCGCTCTCTCTCTTCTGTCTGTCTCTCCTTCTCCTCTCTCCCTTTCCTGTCCTCCGCTCTCTCTCTTCTGTCTGTCTCTCCTTCTCCTCTCTCCCTTTCCTGTCCTCCGCTCTCTCTCTTCTGTCTGTCTCTCCTTCTCCTCTCTCCCTTTCCTGTCCTCCGCTCTCTCTCTTCTGTCTGTCTCTCCTTCTCCTCTCTCCCTTTCCTGTCCTCCGCTCTCTCTCTTCTGTCTGTCTCTCCTTCTCCTCTCTCCCTTTCCTGTCCTCCGCTCTCTCTCTTCTGTCTGTCTCTCCTTCTCCTCTCTCCCTTTCCTGTCCTCCGCTCTCTCTCTTCTGTCTGTCTCTCCTTCTCCTCTCTCCCTTTCCTGTCCTCCGCTCTCTCTCTTCTGTCTGTCTCTCCTTCTCCTCTCTCCCTTTCCTGTCCTCCGCTCTCTCTCTTCTGTCTGTCTCTCCTTCTCCTCTCTCCCTTTCCTGTCCTCCGCTCTCTCTCTTCTGTCTGTCTCTCCTTCTCCTCTCTCCCTTTCCTGTCCTCCGCTCTCTCTCTTCTGTCTGTCTCTCCTTCTCCTCTCTCCCTTTCCTGTCCTCCGCTCTCTCTCTTCTGTCTGTCTCTCCTTCTCCTCTCTCCCTTTCCTGTCCTCCGCTCTCTCTCTTCTGTCTGTCTCTCCTTCTCCTCTCTCCCTTTCCTGTCCTCCGCTCTCTCTCTTCTGTCTGTCTCTCCTTCTCCTCTCTCCCTTTCCTGTCCTCCGCTCTCTCTCTTCTGTCTGTCTCTCCTTCTCCTCTCTCCCTTTCCTGTCCTCCGCTCTCTCTCTTCTGTCTGTCTCTCCTTCTCCTCTCTCCCTTTCCTGTCCTCCGCTCTCTCTCTTCTGTCTGTCTCTCCTTCTCCTCTCTCCCTTTCCTGTCCTCCGCTCTCTCTCTTCTGTCTGTCTCTCCTTCTCCTCTCTCCCTTTCCTGTCCTCCGCTCTCTCTCTTCTGTCTGTCTCTCCTTCTCCTCTCTCCCTTTCCTGTCCTCCGCTCTCTCTCTTCTGTCTGTCTCTCCTTCTCCTCTCTCCCTTTCCTGTCCTCCGCTCTCTCTCTTCTGTCTGTCTCTCCTTCTCCTCTCTCCCTTTCCTGTCCTCCGCTCTCTCTCTTCTGTCTGTCTCTCCTTCTCCTCTCTCCCTTTCCTGTCCTCCGCTCTCTCTCTTCTGTCTGTCTCTCCTTCTCCTCTCTCCCTTTCCTGTCCTCCGCTCTCTCTCTTCTGTCTGTCTCTCCTTCTCCTC
Source organism: Limnodynastes dumerilii (assembly GCA_011038615.1). Classification (NCBI taxonomy): domain Eukaryota; kingdom Metazoa; phylum Chordata; class Amphibia; order Anura; family Limnodynastidae; genus Limnodynastes; species Limnodynastes dumerilii. Next base: position 24,322 of record WWET01005519.1, on the reverse strand, counting down.
TCTCCCTTTCCTGTCCTCCGCTCTCTCTCTTCTGTCTGTCTCTCCTTCTCCTCTCTCCCTTTCCTGTCCTCCGCTCTCTCTCTTCTGTCTGTCTCTCCTTCTCCTCTCTCCCTTTCCTGTCCTCCGCTCTCTCTCTTCTGTCTGTCTCTCCTTCTCCTCTCTCCCTTTCCTGTCCTCCGCTCTCTCTCTTCTGTCTGTCTCTCCTTCTCCTCTCTCCCTTTCCTGTCCTCCGCTCTCTCTCTTCTGTCTGTCTCTCCTTCTCCTCTCTCCCTTTCCTGTCCTCCGCTCTCTCTCTTCTGTCTGTCTCTCCTTCTCCTCTCTCCCTTTCCTGTCCTCCGCTCTCTCTCTTCTGTCTGTCTCTCCTTCTCCTCTCTCCCTTTCCTGTCCTCCGCTCTCTCTCTTCTGTCTGTCTCTCCTTCTCCTCTCTCCCTTTCCTGTCCTCCGCTCTCTCTCTTCTGTCTGTCTCTCCTTCTCCTCTCTCCCTTTCCTGTCCTCCGCTCTCTCTCTTCTGTCTGTCTCTCCTTCTCCTCTCTCCCTTTCCTGTCCTCCGCTCTCTCTCTTCTGTCTGTCTCTCCTTCTCCTCTCTCCCTTTCCTGTCCTCCGCTCTCTCTCTTCTGTCTGTCTCTCCTTCTCCTCTCTCCCTTTCCTGTCCTCCGCTCTCTCTCTTCTGTCTGTCTCTCCTTCTCCTCTCTCCCTTTCCTGTCCTCCGCTCTCTCTCTTCTGTCTGTCTCTCCTTCTCCATAGGTGTGTACCCATCTCATGTGTGATTGTATAGGGGTGCACCTGGCTTTATAAATCTTCTCCAGTGTCTTGATACTACACATTAAAGGTTTTGTTACCATGTACTTTCCACATATATTGCTGAGAATATTATGGTACATCCGCAGTAATCGCAGTGATCAGATCCCGGATCCCAGACATGTTTTTTCAGCCTAATTGTTACAGAAAATTAATGTTCAGATGAAATATTTCAAACAATGAGAATTGTAAAAGTTTTTCCTTTGTAACTCAACAGCCGTAAAACGGGATGGTTTGATTAAACAAGGCCTGGTGGGGGAGATATCCTGTAGTAATTAAGTTAGAAAACATACACCATCCCAGCTTTGAACTATTGTAATGACATGTAGATAGAATACACACATTCTTTCATGTTATAAAATGGCTTTTTAGTGCTTCTCATGTCTGCTTTGTATTCTGCAATTCTTTCCTCTTTTGTTGACATCCTGAGACATTTGCTAATAAAATTCTGTCAGTAATTAGCAGCAAATAACCCCCCCGAGTCTCACACACACACACACACACACACACACACAAACACACACACACTCTCACACACACACACACTCTCACACACACACACCTCCCAAAACAGTGTTATAGTTGTATAGTGTTGTACAATATTACAATGTCAGGTTAGAAGGGTTTTATGTAACACACAGTTACCTGGGCTCTGATTCATACCTAAGAAGCTTCGGCGTTATTTTGAGAACGTAACTACTGAGCATGTGCAGTAGCACATTTGCGCAATCTACTTGCCAGTTAGGTGCGTAGATTGCCGCCGTGTAGTCTTTAAAGACTGCACGGATTAGTTTAGGAAGAAAGAGGCGTTCTAATGCTACATTGAGGTGCGCTTAGATAGAAGATAGATTTAGATTAGGCGGGGGGCGGGGGGAAGCATTCTTAAGAAGGAAACTACGCACGGTAAGATAAGGTAGCTAAAAACAGGGGGGGGGTTAGGGGAAGAACGGTGAGTTAGGTGCGGTTCCGTTAGCATTTTTTTCAAATGATACCTTACGGGCAAAATGGCTTCAACCAGAAAATGTCCTTTGTATTGTGTTTGTGTTTACACGTCTGTGTGTCTGTAGGTAGCTGGGAAAGGGGGGGACTGTCAGCTAAGGGCTTGGAATTAGCATTTCAAAGGCACCAAGTGAGTTCAGTCTTAGCAGTGCTTTTGTAATATTTTTTGGCATACACTGATGCATAACATGAGCATTTTTTTATTTTTATTTTTAAGTAAATTAAACTCAAGGAAGTTGATCCAAATGCTAAATAGGAGCAAGTGTAGACCTTTCCAAAGTCCGTATTGATATCAGAGGGGTGAAAATGGATTAGCATTTTTTATGCATGCGGGAAAATGCCGGCCTCAATCCAGGTCTGAGTGTATCCCTGTGATTTGCTACCGCACATGCTCAGAACTGAAGGGACGTCCCATTAAGACCAAAGCGCAACCTTGGTGCCCGGGTCTTGCCCCCTGAAGGGTTTGTTGAGTGAGGGAAAGGGGTGGAGAGACGCAGTCAATGTACAGTAGGGTTGTGCCAAGGTAAGTGCCCCGATCATGGTCAGGATGTAGCAAAGATGACTTTACGTTGGAATATTTGCATCTTCTGCAGGTCATGTGTAAGTCTGGGGGGTCAGTCATTCATTCATTCATTCATTCATTCAGAATCTCATTTAGCCGCCATCAGCTTGATTGTTGTCCAGCAAAATACATCAAACAGATCTGGAATCGCCGTGTCCGGTTGTTATTTCGACAGTCAAAATATCGACAGTTGAGTATATGTTAAGATGACGTGTACGTTACATATATATCACTATATTTCTGAATACATATTTACAAGCTACCTGCATTACATTACAAATAAATACTAACAGAATACTCAACTGTCCACATTTTATACCAGACCGGACACACTTCCAGTGTTTTGTGTTTATGTTGTTTTTTTTTTTTTATTCAGTCAAAAAATATATAAAAAAAATTAATTTTATTAAATCTTTTCCTGTAAACTCATTTTTTCTTGTGGATTGAACGCGCCAAATCGTCCATTACGCCATGCATATACGTCATGTGGGTTGCGTTATGATTTACGCTTATATATAGTTTGGGGACACTGTGTTAATTAATATCATTTCATGCGAAATGGGGGTCATCTCTTTTGACATGACAAATATTGGCTGGAGTAAAATAGAAATAATAAACATATGATGAAACGCAAACATATTTGTTCAGACTTCAATCTTTGGAGATATGCATATAACATATAAAGAAACAATTGATACATGTAAGGTGCACTTGGTTTTGCACTATTAATTTGACAAAAACAAATCACTTAATAATTCATCATTGGGGAAATGTAAAACAATAAGATCTGATATTGTTATCCAGCACCGAAATCCCATGCACAGCTCCTCTCATTGACTACCTGATCCACACAAAGTAAATTTAGATAAAATAAGAAGCTGATGGTGTTTAAAATCATTTAGGCAAATCACAGGTTTTTGGGGTAGTTGCTTTACCGTTCATTCAACGCGTTTCGACACAAAATAATTTTGTGTAAATTGTTGCTCAATTTTGTATCTTTAATTTTTACTTTGAACTCAACGTCTCATCAATTTCAGCACTGATTGCCTGCATGGGACTCCTGACAATCTCGTCATTGATTGGCTGCATGGATCTTCTGTCAGTCTCTGCACTGATTGGCTGCACGAGTCTCTTGTCTATTTTGGCAGGTAAACCGCTGATGATTGTCTGGAATATCTGCGCCCAGTGTGTGATACCTCCACCTCCTGGCAGGACAGGGTCTAATACCTGGAAAATGTCACACACTATGCGGTATTGGCATCAGTCCAATACATTTTTGGAATAACAGAAGATAAAATGATTACACTCAAGAGTTTTAATACTATTTTTATCTTTGTTAAGAAAAGAAAATCTTCTGTACACACTAGAGCAATTATTGGTCAAATCGAGTGTGTGTACCCGTAGCAAACGACCCTATTTCAAAAGGACTGTTCCCTCCCAGCCAGTTCCAAAACCCAACATGCTCCCTAAGCCAAACCCTAAGTCTTACCCCCCATGGCCTAACCCTAAGTCCCCCCCAAAGCCTAACCCTAAGTATCCCATGTAGCCTAACCCTAAAACTCCCCCTGACGCAGCCTAACCCTAAATCCCTAGCGGCAGCGGCGCTTCCAAAAATGAATGGGTGATAGATAGATAAATAGATAAATATGAGATAAATAAATAGATAGATATGAGATAGATAGATATATAGATAGATAATGAGACAGACAGATAGATAGATAGATAGATAGATAGATAGATAGATAGATAGATAGACAGACAGATAGACAGACAGATAGATATGAGATAGATAGATAGAGAGATAGGTAGATAGATATGAGATAGATAGATAGATAGATAGATAGATATGAGGTAAGAGATAGGTAGATAGATATGAGATAGATAGATAGATAGATAGATAGATATGAGATAGATGGATAGATAGATAGATAGATAGATAGATAGATAG
>WWET01005519.1:0-14066 GCA_011038615.1 Limnodynastes dumerilii | reverse complement strand
GAAGGGATAAACACGGGTACGGGGGGGAGGGGGATAAGATAGAAGGGATATAACCAGGTACAGGAGGGAGAGGGGGATAGGATAGAAGGATATAACCAGGTACAGGAGAGAGAGGGGGATATGATAGAAGGGAAATAACCAGGTACAGGATGGAGAGGGGGATATGATAGAAGGGATATAACCAAGTACCAGAGCCTAACACTAACCTTCCCTCTAAGCCTAAAGGTCCCCAGAGAGGGTTACTCACCTCTCCGGTGGTCTGTCTGCGGCGCTTCTGAAAATGAACGAGTGAGTGTGCCGATCGCATACTCACCCATTCATAAAAATAAAAAATTACTTTCGGCTTTCTCTACTTCGTAATGACAGCCATCAGTGCAGGAACGCCCACCGCAATTTATTATGTTTCTGAAGATTGTGTAAACTGGATGGGCAACAAGCCCTCAGTTGTCAAATGCTATGTTCCTATGAGTTCCAGGCTGGCCCTAGTTTAAGGTCAGCTTACCTGTGATGGAGTTAATATACTAACACACCTATTGATCCCTTGCAAAACTTGGTTTGCAAATTGTATAATAATAGCTGGGATTTCTGCTGTGAATTAGACTCTGTTCTGTTTTATGCTCCGCTACTTTATCCAGTTGCCATTTTTATGTGCCCATAGGCAAACCAACCTCACCATATGCTGCAAAAGAACATGAACTGCAATTTAGTCTTGTCAGTAGGCTGTGATTAATCATAGTAGAGTCTACTTTGTGTAGTAAAACATGCCCCTGTAGTGCTGATATGTAACTTCCTTTCAGCAAGATTTTCAGAAAAGAATGATGTAGATCTTATTATCTTTCATCTCTGCACTTCAAAGAATCGCAGGAGAAGAGCAAAGGAGAACACATTCCCTCTGATAACACTCTGACATCTGCAGTGTATGATGTCAATGAGAGCACAGTAGGTTTAATTATTCGGACACTTATACACAAACTATGGGAGTTCCCAATGAAACAAATAATATGCATAAATTAAAATGACTCCAAAAATAAACATAAACAAGGAGATGAGTCTGAGAAGCGACTTCACCTACATGGAATGTGATCACTTAAAGACCCCCTATGGGGTCACGCACCAGCCTTCACATCTGTTCCCAATGTATAGGGTTGGGTAGGTCTGGAGCAGGATGCATTGAGTGTCACTGGTACGTTCTGCAGTAGACTCAGACACAAGGCTGGGGAAATGTGATTCCATGCAGAGAAAATACATCTATGTCACTATTATTTTCCAATTATAACAGCTATAATTATAAGGGTAATTCTTATAACTAAAATACTGTAAGGGATTGAACAAACTGTGAAAATTACCAACCGGTAATAGGGTAAAACAATAGTACACTAGCAGCTTGGAATAATGGGGATTTGTTTGCGATTGTGAATATAAAACATGCACGTGTACAATACATGAGCCTGTCAATGAGGATGCCTATGCTGATCATATGATAGGCATTTTAGCCTTTGTTTCTGTAAATATAATTATTACCCTTTATACGGCAAATATTTTATGAAGAGCGTGCAACCGATAACGTACATTAAGTCACGTCAGGTATATATCGTGAGGGATTCACAGATGCAAAGGTTTAACGCATGTATCTGCACCTAAATTAAAGCTCCCCCCCAAAACCCCTCCCACTTATATATTAGAACTAATGGTACTTAAGAGAGCTCCAAGACTTCATTAACCTCCCATGCATTTTTTCACTTTTTATGATGGAAAATGCGCACGGAGATCCCTTCCCCCGCCCTCCCTGGCTTAGTTAAATCCCTCCCCCCACACACTCTTCTAAAAAAAAGCCACAAAGCTGCCACGATGCCTCTTTTTACTTAAATAACTATGATCCTGATTCAGATTTGCGTGCTACTTAAGCACACGCGGAAAGCTTATAGTAGGCACGGAGGGAGGGGGGGTGCACGCCCCGTTATTCTCCTCCTTCTGATGGAGTTCTGAACATTTAAATGTCCAGAACCCTTCCGTAAGTAATGCGCACGGATCAGCATTCGAACTGTGTGGATGTTCCGCTCTTCACCCCTGGGCCATCATTTGCATGCCTAATCCCGCCTTGCGTGATGGACCAGCCCCTTCTACGGCGTTCCACGCGTATTGAAAGGATTTACGACACGTAACATCTAGCGTTCGTATTTGCATATGTTAGCTGTCAAGGGGACTTAAGCATCTGATGTATGTACCTCCCCATCCATACGCATTTCTGAATTAGGTCCTTTAATGAACGCAAGAAGTTCATCTACATTCCTGTAGCTTGCGTGGTCAGTATGACTACACATGCATGGAAGCGATTTTCTTACATATACACACTTAAGAAGCAGCAGCTGAATCATGAACACTGTATAGCCATCTCCTTCTGCTTTATCTCCATCAATCTATCCCCTAAAACACTGCAGACAGGACATAATTACCCCCATCTGTTCCTTCATCTTTTCACCCCAGTGGGCTCTTCCCAATTCAGTGCCACCTGGCTTTAAGGTGCCGGCAGGTGTAGGGATAAGAGAGGTGGGGTAAAACCCTATCCAGGCCCAAAAGCAGGAGTGCACACAGTTTATGGCAAATTATCTGCACCAGCCGCAAGTCATGTCTAAGTCCAGGGCAGGTGAATGAAGAGAGAGGTACAGGAGCAGGAGGGGGAGTTAGGTAAGGAATTTATTTATAGATGGATTTTATGTCGGGGCACCATGCTGAACATATAGCTGTTGGTCAGGTTCCCCTGCTGACCTAATACTACTTTTTACATAACTATTGATGAATGGTGTTGTCTGTATCATTGTTGATGTTATGATCATTGCTCTGGCAACTATAACCTGGTGGTAGCCCTGAAAGCATATAACTATAACTCTACTGTCATCATTAATAGAACACTGGTTTTATACAACATAGTAATTTGTTTTTTTCCTAATTATTATTATTATTATCATTGTTATTATTATTATTTTTATTATCATTAACACTTATTTATATAGCACCATGAATGCAGCGCTTACAGAGAATATTAGACATTCACATCAGTCCCTGGCCCTATTGGAGCTACAGACTAAGGTCCTAACACACACATACGCACACACACACATACACACATTAGGGTTAATTTAGTCAGCAGCCAATTAACCTACAAGCATGTTTTTGGAGTATGGGAGGATACCAAAGGATACAGGGAGAACATAAAAACTCCACACAGATAAGGCCTAGTCTAGAATTTAAACTCAAGAACTCAGTGCTGTGATACCCAAGTGCTACTCACTGAGCAACCATGTTACTTTCACACAACACACAGGAGCAATGCTACTCGGGAACCCTTATGCAGACAGCCGCTGTGGAACAAACAAGCTACCGCCGCAGCTAAACCCTGCGGAGGCTTGTGTTTTCAGAGGTTGAAGCTCAAATGATCCCTGCCTTGGTGCTTATTTGTATTGCTTAGCCAATCAGCTGCATATGACAATGGAGCAGCTGAGCAGGTAATGTAAGCGTAGGCACAGAGTACTGTACAGTGCTATGCAGGAGCTGTGACTCCCTGAGAGGAAGCACTGACATGTATGTAAGCAAAATGTAACACAAAATGTCATTTACTTTTCACTGCACCGTATGTCTTTAGTTTATCTTTCCTGATCATATGATCTTTTAGTTCCCTGAACTTCCTAGTGTTCACAGTCTGCTGCAATCATTATCCAATAGGTGTGGGTCATTCCCTTGCTGGAACTCACTCATCATACTGTTCTATTTAAACTTAAACCCCTCACTGACATTACTCCCTTGTCAGAGCAAAAGGTAATCTTGGCCTACTGATTGGTGTCCTCGAATCCTCTCTTGTGTTCTGGCTCCCTGGTTCCTTGTCATGTCTCCAGTCCTCTGTTCCAGGTTTCTGCTCTTTGTTCCTGCACTCCTGTGTCTCAGGTTCCAGACCGAGTCTCTAGTGACTACTTTCTTCAGCATTCTGCTAACTATAGTAAGCAGTCTCAGTAACCACTCCAACTCTACCCATTTGTACTACTCCTGTCTCCTGCCAACCATTTTGGCGTCTGTGCACTTGTCCAGAGGGTCGCGACCTGCCGCTTGTCTGCAGCCAAGACCATCTCCTCCATCAGGAGCACTGGTGAGCAAGGATTGTGGTTAGACTCCGCACCTCTGTTTACGGGGCGGCACTGAGTCTAAATGCATGACACAGAGGAGGAGATTGGCCAATCTTGTTTATCTGTGATTCAGATCATTCATCCTGTGCTACAAGGCTGGCAGAGATGTGAACCGCATTGAAGCAGCTTGGCCAGAGGAATAATCATGCCCAGAGGGGCAGTTAACATGCACAAATTATTAGGCTGGTGATGGCATCCTGCAACTTGGAGATCCACTTGAGTGTAGAGTAGGAGCATAAATATTCAGACCAATGCCACCATGCATGGCTATTTTATGATTATCTATTAATGCATTCTATGCTAAGGGCTTATTCAAAGCATTTCGGAATGGTCTATGATTTAATTATCTGCATAACCCGGACGATAGACCAGGACGACTCTTCTCGGTTAGAGGCTACCGCTGTTTATGATCTTTCAGACTCTTCTGTATAAATCATCCGTGCCGTACAATAAAGCCTTCCATAAAGGCTGACGCTGTCTGCTCAGAATTAAAATCTGCCCACTATCTTTCTATCAATCACAGCTCAAAAGACACTCTGGCAATGATATTATCCAAATATTATGAAAACTTTGAACTCTGCCTCTATAAATTATGGCTCAATAGATGTTCTGCCATTAACCCAGGAGAATAAATGGGTCTGGAGCTGCAATGGAGTAATGATATTCTTAAAAGGAAGCGTGGCTCAGCATTCAAACAGGATAGGGAGCGTGGACCATTTGTTATTACGAGTGCACTGTACATAATACTATTCATACAGGTCAGGCCAACCTTTAAAACAGGACAATTATCTGCTTACAGAGACCAAACATCTGCTATTAAGCACATTCAGGCTCCAGTACAACATGCAAAAAAAAACCCCACAACCCTCTGTCTACTACGATGCTACAGTTTATAGTTATGAAGTTCAAACACTTGGCGTTCACATCTTATCATCCCACTTTCTCTCTGTAACTTTGCAGCATTCACGCTTTGAGATATGCAATGCCTCCTCTTTTAGCATGCACACAGCTGTGCTGGATTCTGGTGTAACATTAGATGAAAATGCTGCTTTTTTTTCTTTATCATCACATTCTTGTGTATTTATAAGTTACCTAATGAGTGGCGTTGTAGATTATAAAGTACACGCTTGCAAGGTCATCCAATGTTTACATTCATGCAAAAAAAAACAAAAAAATCCACTCGTCTCTGATTTGTTTTATGTTTTACAGATTGAGCGCAGAGAGATATTAAGAGACACAGGCACAGCAGTTATTATAACATTCTCGTCTTTCACCCTCTCAGAAGGTTTTCAAAAATATGGAAAAATACATTTATTTGGCACAAAAGTGTTTGGGGAAGTTAAAGACAATGGATGGTTCTCTTCACATTATAGTCATTTAATAGACACATAATATACAAATAAACACGAATAAACTCCTAATTAACTAACTGGCTCCCTTCTTTGCGTTCTGGACAGCTGCACCTATAGTATACCCCTAATCATGGTCCTGGAATGAAGGTTAAGAGTGGGGTTAGGGTTAAGATTATCGTTAGGATTAGGGTCAGGGATTAGGAGCAGGGTTATAGTCAGGATTATTGCAATGCCGAACAAACAAGTTTATATTACAATATACGATTAGACACCTGTCGCGGTAACAACTGTAAGAGAAAATCATGTGGAAATTTACAACGGGGTAAAAGCACGTGGAACGGCGGGGGAGGCAAATTTCATCTGTTGCAAACTGTATAAGAGTTATGAATTGATTTTACTAACCCAAGTCTAAATAACAGTGTAATAGTAATGCTGGTCAGTATCTGTGTAATAATATAATAGTATTAGAGATGAGAGGTGATAAATAACAGTGTGATAGTAACGCTGATCAGTATCTGTGTATAATAATAAGCAAAAGTAAAGTATTCCCCCTGCATGCAAAGAATAACATTACTTTCACCCCTCTGACATTCATCATGGTTTTACCCAGGTGTAACATTCCACCTGATTTCCTCTTATCTTTGAAGTCTGGAACTTGTTCTTTATTATTATTATTTCTTATAATTTTTATGTAATGGGATTTAGAGAAGGTTTATTTTTTGCAGTTTTAAAGTTACAAAAAAATAAAAAAAAGTATAAATAAAATAAATCTTAATGATCCTGTGAGAATGACATCTATACACGATCTTTTACCAGTTCTTCTGCCGCAACAACCCTCCCAGGCCCACGCAGACTGATTGAAGGTTGTGCCATTCAGAATTACACAACCCTTTTGTTCTCAGAAGCTTCTGAATATTTTCATTTTATCTTTACAGTGTAAACAGTTTAAACACACTTCTAAATCAAACCGATCTGACACAACTGACATAAAAAAATAAATATATGCCCACTTCTAGCTAAGCTAACATTGTTTATGCAAGCTAAACATTTATGGAAATGGCAGGCAGAGAAAAAGCAGAAGCAGAGAGAGTCGCGTCACGGCTACAGATGAAAAATCTACGTGTACCGTGTGTGTGCATGAAACAGGGATCCTGAGAGGTGCGCAAGCTGCAAGTCCAATATGCCATCAATACCATTGTGAAACATTCATTTTAAGCCCTACAGATCTCGTATCCCAGCTAAATAAAAGTTTAAACATTTCTCGGAGGATCCGGAGTAACAGCTAAAACCTATTTCTATATAGCGCAGTCATATTACATAGCTCCTTACAATTTAAACAATCATTCACATTGGAGCTTTCAAAATGAAAGAAACAAACAAATACAGACTAGAAAGATAACGCTTATTATCTAACAGACTATGGTTAATTTTTTAGTCAGTAGCCAATTAGCCTACTAGAATCTTTTTGGAGTGTATGGGAATTAAAGGCATGACCTCAGTGATGTGAGGCAGAAGTGCTAACCACCGCAGCCACCATGCTTTCCCCTATTTGATTTTGCAACTGGCCCTGATGACAGAAACCTGCCTTAAGTGTCTTCAGATTGGTACTGATGGCGGCACTTAGAGCATGAACGTGCGTAACATGAAAGAGTGGGCCTTTTCCAAAGTGAGCGGTAAGAAAATGCCCACTTTGGGGAAAGTCTGGTTATGGTCTCACCAGGAGTGAACGTAAACATCTTCATTTTGGAGGACGGATTTTTCAGCATGCAGGATTTTCAGCAATACTCTTTGGGAGACCTGCTCTATCCACCCTGCTAACCCCCCACTACACACGGGTGAACTTCTGACACTCATACCTTACCTTAAGTCTTCCAAAATATTAAATAGCAGCAAACTGTACATTATAATACCAAGTCAAGGTCACTTTCGTAATGTAACCCGGCTAACCCGTTGGAAACCGTCAGAAATGTCTTTTTACGAAATTGCGTTTTTTTAACAACAAAAACGGCCAAACTTTTATGAAAAAGCAGAATTTCAAGAGTTGTGATTCCTGTTACATTATTAGAGTCAAATTTTGTGGAATTGTGATTGTATTGAGTTTACAATTACAACAATTCATAGGAGAAGAATTATAGAGTAACTGAGCTTAATTTTACAGTGTTCCATTTCAATAATAATAAACCATTACCCAGCACTCAACAGCCCTGACTGTTAAAGGAATAATATTTACATTTTGGGTGTCGAGGGTATATAGTTTATTGACAATCCGCTTTCTCAGTGCAGTGGTGCGCGTTCAGAGACTTGTGTTCACGTTTAATTCATGTGTTCTGCAAAGCAAGGACATAAAATGTATGGGGGAACCTGAGTGCTCGTCTATTTATTTTTAATGCAGATATATAGTATATGTTCAGTGTTTTCCTCATAATTGATTGAGCAGCTGGTAAACCGCAGGTGCCGCCTCAGTCTATCTCCTGAGTAGTCGATAATAGATGATTTAATCTGCTTCTCACTGTTACCCCTCTGTACGGTAAAAGACAGAGATAAAATGGAGCAATTTTTCAGTCAACCTCCCAAAAATAACTGTTTTTGACACAATCTTTTATTTTTTAACAGGAAGTTTAAATCTGCTGCGTTAATTGTGAATTCTAAAAAACATGGCATTAAAAAAGTGGAATCTCCCAGAATCCTCTGCCATCTCACAGAAACCCCTGCCATCTCCCAGCCTCCTCTGCCATCCTCCAGCATCCTCTGTCATCTCCTAGAAAACCCTGTGATCTCCCAGCCTCCTCTGCCATCCCCCAGCCTCCTCTGCTATCTCCCAGAATGCCCTGCCATCCCCCAGCATCCTCTGCCATCTCCCAGAATGCCCTGCCATCCCCCAGCATCCTCTGCCATCCCCCAGCATCCTCTGCCATCTCACAGAATCCCATGCCACCCCCCAGCATCCTCTGCCATCTCCCAGAAGTTTAGTGCTGACTTCTCCCCTTTATTTTTTCAAAAATTGCTATCTTACCAGTACTCTCTCCCACATTCTCTCTCCATTGCTCCCTCTTTATCCATCTCACCCCCACTGTTCCTTCTATATCCATCTCAATCTCAATGTACAGCTTCCTATATAGGGATAATCTGATGGGAGAGCATTGCAATGAAGAGTTGCAGCACATGAGAAGTTTTGAATGTGGGCATCAGATATGGAGTTGAGTTGGGAGGAGAGACGGCGGATATTGGCTAAGCAAAATTAGGGGATAGCCTGATGAGTTATGGGAAAGCATTCCAAAGAAGAGGGGCAGGTTTGCCTTAACAAGAGAAATAATAATAACAACAATGATAATAATAATGATAATAATAATAAGAATGCTGGGAGTATAATATAAAATTATACCTAATAATGGGCCTGATACAGACTTAATAAGGACAGTACATGAGACGTAAGTGCACGGGGGAGGGCTTTATTCTTAGTAGTGCGTAACTTAGGTACACAAGCAAACGTGAAATGATTTTAAGTCTGGATCAGGCCCTATGTGGCTATTGCCGTTTATCAAGAATAAAATGACTCGCGACTGCGAAAGAATAAATTATTAGTTGCAATAAAAAAACTTAATATTAAACAGCAGAAATATACAGTAAAGGATATTGACTACTTAAATAAAATATAATATTAGAGCGAAAGAGGTAGAAGAGGTTCCAAGCCTGGAGAAGTTAAACTTCATCCCCTCACATCTGCTGATCAGGTCAACAGTCAGTGACAGGACCGTTCCTCAAATTCATCACACAAGTGTCTCCCCAAATGGGACCAGATCCCTTCCAGCAATGGTGAGGATTGTTAGCGGGGTCAGGAGATGATGACTCCCAGGACCATAGTGTCTTTCCTGCCATTGCATTTATCATTGTGCCATATTACAAGGCTATAGATTTATGCCACGGGGGCTATTCTGAGCCCATACATTCAGTATAATCAGGTTTAATGCTCCATACGACGTGATATTACAACAAAGAGGGCAAGCAACTGCCAAGCTTTCAACACAAACTTCCCAAACGAATGCATCTTACCAGACAATCTGTGTGTTTATATTGTGATCTACGGGGGATTAAATATTATATATTATAATAATTATTTAAATCCCAAAGTTTGAATTACAAATTTACAAAAAAAAAGCATTTTAAAATAATTGTTCTAGACTATTTTATTGGCAATCAATATGCTCTTTAACGACCTTTTCACTCTTATAATTCATTACTTGTCTGAAGCTTTTTGAAATTTCACATCCTTGTGAATAGCAACCATTTTAGATTATTTTTTTGTATAAGGGGGGGTTAGGGTTAGGATCAGGCTGCGAGGAAGGGAGGGTTAGGATCAGGCTGCGAGGAAGGGAGGGTTAGCATCAGGCTGCGGGGAAGGAAGGTTAGGGTTAGGATCAGGCTGTGGGGAAGGGAGGGTTAGGCTGTGAGGAAGGGAGGGTTAGAGTCAGGCTGCATGGAAGGGAAGGTTAGGATTAGGTTTTGGGGAAAGGAGGGTAATATAAGGGGAGGTCAAGATTACGGAATAGGTTGGATATACTTACCATTCGGAGCGTGTTCAGAACAGGAGTGAGCACAGAAAGGTGGTACACTGTTGCCCATCCACCTGGGTTCACATCCTTGTGCTCTGTGCTAACAAAAGGTGGTGTTTCACCATATTTAAATTAAAAGGGGGCGGTTTAGGGCTTCTATGAGCGCAGTTGCGACTCGGATTACCTGCGCTTCTACCTACAATTTTACACAAGCTCAACTGCCGCAAGTGTAAAACGCAGGGGATTTTATTTCATTAAATGGAGGCCCTAATTTTAGTAAAAAAAAAAAAAAGTCCTGCACAGGGTTTTAAATTGGAATCAATAAACTTAAACAGCAATTCATTTTTAAAACACGTTTTTAAAATTAAATGCACAATCGTTAGTATTATTATTATTTCATTTTTTTAGCCTGATAAGCAGCGGATTGTAAGTAAAAAAAATAGAAAAAAAAACACATTTGTAACATGCAACCTGTATAGGCTCCTGTGAGAGCACCTCTCAGTCTCGGCCTATACACAGGCATGTGCATGTTGCAATAGATGCACCTTTTCTGTCCTATGCAGAGTTGCAAAAGTCTCAGCTGTGGATAGGAAGCTAACTCGGGACCAAAGTGTAGTCTAATAAAAGAAAAGTTGTAGACAGACACAACATAGCATGAAGTTACAATATCTGACAATCTATGTATGTGCCATTTACAATAGAGAGAAAGGTTTTTGTGGTGCCAAGCTACTGTATATACATAATGGACCATATTCACTAAAAATACGCGCCTAAGTGGCAAGGCAACACCCATAACACTACCCTTGTACTTACGGATTTTAGCTGACTTCTGCATCCATAGGGCTACTTTAACTCTCTGTGCGTATATTTGTGCTTAAGTTGCTTAGGTATGTGTGTACATTGTTTACCGTGCCCTTAATAGGCCATTTAAATGTTTCCCTCACCCATTTTTCTTAACTTCCTACTTACAGAGGACTTGCATGCCCCTTCGGACGTATCTCAGGACGGAATTGAAGTCCGTAGCTTGTGTAAGAAAAAGTTACTATACATGCGCAGTTTAAACGATCCTAAAAATACGGGCGGAAAAAGCTGCACTTTCTTAAGTGTGAATACGATCCAATGTTTCTAGAAGATAAAGCCCAAACACACCCTCCATATGTGAGCCCATGACCCAGTGCTGTGAAGCAGCAAAGCCACCAAATTGCTGATTAATAAAGGGAAAATTATGTTTTTTTATTGGATCATAGAATCTGTGTAAAGCTTTGTTTCTTACGAATAAAAATGATTCACAATTGTCTAACACTGCATTTCGTTTCTTTAGATATGGCGAATGGTATAATAGTAAGATAAGTATCTCAGTAGGCAAGTGATGTGTGTATAAAAGTTTGCCTTTAAGGCATTGATAGGCTGCCATCTGGAACTCTTTAATATAATCTAGTTCAAATTTAGACCGGACTTCAATAAACTGTTCCCACACTAACACCTGGTCAGCTAGACTCTACAGGCAATGTCATCAGAGCTGAAAGATCATTAGTATAAAGAACAAAAAATAAAGAAAACAAAATAATAACAAAAATAGTAAAAACATGATTGGAAAAATGATTTTTTTAATAAAGATACTTAATTGTAATAAAACAGGGCCGTATGCAGACTCCCAGACGTAAAACATATACATCCGGAGTTTAACGTTTTTGACTACTGCGCATGCAGTAAATTTATAATGTAATCTACGTATCTTTTTCATACGTAGAATGCATATATGCTGTTTTTAAGACGTCCGGGAGTCGGCATACGGCCCACAGTGAGTAATAGTGTTTTATATCCATTTATTTGTCTGTAAAAATGATATAATATATCATTTATTCCCAAGAAATGGCCAAATATTCCAAACGCTCTTTTTAAATAATTTTGAACCGGGTTTTCAGCTAAGAAGGATGCGTGCGTACGTCCCCTGTTCCATTCATGCGCAGAACTACAGTAACGCACAGAAGTCCTGGATGTACAGAACTGGTTTTTGTACATTTAGGACTTCCATACGGGGGCGGGCCAAATCTCTGTGAGTAGTGTACACACGCAGTGGGTGGGGATTCCTATTTAAATCGTAACATTATCTTAAGTACAGACAAGATACGGTACATAAGTAACATACGTGTCCAGAATTCCGTACATGAATGGGGGGAAAGCTCTCTCCACACCCGTGCGGAACCCCTTATACGTCAGCAATCGTTGAGTCCCTGCACCGATGGCTGCCATTTCGAAGTAGGGACAGGAAAAAGTTGCTTTTTGGCGATCTCTATTTCTAATAACAGTCAGACAGTTTTCAATTTTTTTTTTATGAATGGGTGAGTGTGCAAGTCGCATACTCACCCATAAGTTTTTGGAATCTCCGCCACCAGACAACTGGAGAGGTGAGTAACCCTCTGCGGGGGGGGAGACTTAGGGTTAGACTGTGACCAGAAGAATACATAGCAATGCTTGTTATCCAGGAATACTGGAAATTGCAGGGTGGCTGGTTACTCCCAGAGAGTTCCGAAGGCTCGCATTGCGCATTAGGGACAGTCGCAAGACTTAGGGTTAGGCTGCTGGTGGTGGAGACTTAGGGTTAGGCTGCAGGGGAGGAGACTTAGGGTTAGGCTGCGGGGGGTGGAGACTTAGGGTTAGGCTGCGGAGGGAGGAGAGACTTAGGGTTAGGGAGTGATAGAATACTTACCTTTCGGAGCACCGTGTGCCTAATCGAGACATAAGCAATCGATATCCCAGCAAGTTTAAAACTATCAAAAAAAGGACTGTTCGCAACAGGGACCCACACCCATCAGCAATACACTCCTAGTTCAGAATCCGGCCCCTGACGGAACCGGCAACATGACAGAACATTATAGTACCCGTACTTTTGCCTAAACTCCTTCGGAATCAACCTCATCTATATCTTCCGAGGCCAAATCTGCTTCCAAACGAAAATGTCAAATGCTATTAGCATGGGCACAGGGTGCTGGGGAGATAGACTTTAATGCTGAGCAGTTATGCGTCCACTACTCAATGTCCCCGGCTTCCGAAGCGTCGGTTGTCATATATTGTGTAGCTGACATAAGTCTTAACATTCCAAGGTCACATAACAAGTTCCTTTGTCTTTATTCTTCCCCTAGAAGACAAATCCTTTCTTCTAACTGTTAAAAAGCATCTACCAATATCATCCCTGCAAATAAACTGTGTTAAAATAAACTGTAAAAGTAAGTGAAATAGTTGATGAATTGTAGAGGTAACTTTGTCCTTTTCCTTTTGTCATTGTTGCCTTTACTCAACTTCCAACCCTTGTTAGAGTCAATAAAGATAAGGTGAGAGGAGAGGGGGTCTGTCTGTGAGCTCTTCTGGTTAGGACATGATATCACATAGTAGTGAGAAGTCCAGAGAAGTGATGTCTGTGTGACTTAGGTCAGTGACTGTCAACAAAGGATGTCAATCACCTACATTCCTAATTGATGTGTCAGTGTTTGCAGATGCGTCTTCTCTGCTTCCTTAGACACTGTAAAACAACGGCAACTGTATATTTACAACGAAGGAATGTAGTCACCATCTCTTTGCTTTCTGCTGGCCAACAATGTAGTATTGATGGTGGGAAATTGCTGTTCATTTGAATTTGTCAAGAAATAGCGGGTCCTTTCTGCAGACAACACGTCGCGCCAAGGGACGGAACAGGTTTTGAGTCACTTGTGTCCCGCGCACTGAAGATATTGTGAGATAATGGTGTCATCTCGTGAGACCTTCACTGACTGCATCTCTTGCAGATCTGACCCATTATCTTCCAATGTTAACATGAAACACCAGCGGAACCCTTCAAAAACAGTCTGATCATTATAGTTATATATTTATACATGACTGAGTAGTAACAAAAGACTGGGAGGGTGAGAGGTCTAGACTCACAAGCTTACAAGCTAAGACATTGGTACTCACTCAATGGAGCAGCCATGTTGTATGGTAACAGTGCTCAGTGC
>WWET01005518.1:60248-77189 GCA_011038615.1 Limnodynastes dumerilii | reverse complement strand
ATACTAGTTTGTCTTGGTCTGGGTCACATGCATATATGTTTTGCAATAATAAGAGGCTAAATTCATCAGCCAGCCAGACAATGAGGGTTCTCTCATATCGGTCCTTAGTTCATGCCTTGTGTACACGCGCACTTCATATGCCTGCCACTGTTTTATACCTCACTGGCTAATTAACATATCTCCTAAATAAACATCAACTTGTGTGTTTATGTAGTGCATGCATAATTTTTCTATATATGATAAGTATGGCATTTGTGCTTAGATCTTACCCTGTTAATATACAATACCTCTTGAACTCTATATTCATTCTTTAATTTACACTGCGATCAAGTGTTCTTACACAAGACAGCATTCAAACAATGGCACCATCACCAGTAAACAATACTCTGTACATAACTTAATAACTTTATGCAGGAAATAAATATACATTAATACATTTAAATATATGACCACTTTTACATAAACTGAAAGGAAATGATATCTTCAGTACTCTTCCTGCGTAATGACTCTGCTTCCCCTGGGAGTAGCTATAAGGAAGGGCTTCCCACCTTACCACCACCAAGACCAAGAGCCCCTTTTCATAAGACGGTCCAGCCACCCTTGTTCATCTTCTCAGTAGTATTCTAGGGAAATTTTAACTTTGAAGGTCCACCTTTTGATAAGAGAAGGGTCTTAAGAAAAGGGGCATCTCCCACACCGTTATTGAGGAGGAGAAAGGTGAAGCTCCTATATATCCTGGAAGGCCTCACCTTTAATATATGAAGTTAGCTTATCTTTTTCTTCAATAATAAGCAGCATATGCAACAGGACTTAATTCATGAAGAACTAGGTCATCAAAATCCTTTGGCTGTAAAAATACAAATTCCAGAATGCTCAGACAGACCCGATTCTCGGAAAATTTTATTTGTAAAAATAAATGGGGATGATGCAAGGATAGCATCTGCCTCTTTCCAACTACAATGGCTAGTATGGCAACACAACCACTACTGGTATACAGACTGATGTGACATGCTTGATACCAATATGTACTCCAACTATGTACTGTGCTGTACACAATGCCACATGTAGGAAGATATCTTAGTGTATTGGCTCTGTTTATATACAGTACATGCATACAAATATGCTTAGGTGAACTCTTCTGCAATGATTGAACTAGTGTCTGTCTTAGAATACACAATTCATTTGATGTTGGGAATATCTCCTTTGATAAACCTGCTGATATTGAGATTTATTATGGAGTTTCAGTCAATACGGAACCTTCCTGATTTATTCACTGTTCCCATTTCACGTGTGCAGAAATATCGCAGCAGGGTCCTGCTATTGTAACTCTCTCATGGTGTATCCTACCGTATGATTGCTTATTAGTTATGATAGCAGGACCTACCTTAATATTTCTGCACTGTCCCTAGGTAAAAAGGGACGATGCTTAAGTGTATATAGTACATAAGGGCTGATACTGGCAATTAATATACCCCCCCCCCACCTCCCACCTTGCCTAAATGCTATATGCATTCTTCCTGGCCCAGAAACAGCATGAGGATCCAGATTCATAGTGTGTGTGTGTGTGTCTGGATCCTAACAAATTGTTAGAAATGCCCAACAGCATTTGGCAATTACAAAACCACTGGGGGCCAGATTTACTAAGCTGCGGGTTTGAAAAAAGTGGAGATGTTGCCCATAGCAACCAGTCAGATCCGAGTTGACATCCAGTATGTAATAGTTAAATAAGATCTAGAATCTGATTGGTTGCTGATTGGTTGCTATGGGCAACATCTCCACTTTTCCAAACCTACAGCTTAGTAAATTTGGCCCTGCAAATCCATTGTGCTACTTATCTATTCAAAAGAAAAAGGAAAAAATTGAAATCATTGTAGCTGGAAAGTTATGAATAAACAAGGAGTAGCCCAAGCCACTACTAAGGGGGACCTGCAATGACTGCGGCCTGGCCAATGATTTCCAGGTGGAGGGCAACCCACTCCCTCCCACATGGCATGATATCCATGGTCTGTTTTGCTCATTTGCAGACACGTTTGTTATAGAGGCTGAGAATAGATGATCATGCTGGAAAAGATAGAACATCTGCAGAGAGTCTTTACTGCAGTAATCTGGTCTGTTCCACTGTAAGCTTCCATGGATGGGGAGCCTCTGTTCCCTCTTGTAGAGTCCCAGGGTTTCATAATTGTCCATCTGCTCTTAAGGCCTCTATTCTCCTAAGGCTGCACTGGTTCTAAAACTTGGCCATTGAAGCCCTGTTTCAGTTTTCAGTGTCAGAGTTGGAACATTTGCAAGCTCAGCAGAGGAGGGACAGACATATGGAACCCTGTGATTGCATGGCATACCCCTCCCTGTTCCCCAATCCCCCTTCTTCTCCCATACTACTAGTATTACTTACAAATCTGGAATTACACACTCAAATATAGAGTAAGTGGAGGTATATATCTGTTAACCAGTTCATTTATACACAGCCTTCATGACAGATATGCTTGCCATTAATCAGACTGAAGCTGGCCATAGAGTGATTGGTGCTCTTCAGAGAGGTCATTCTGGTGGTACTTCTGCCCATGCTCTGAGATCTCATAATGAGTCTGGGCCTGCAGCAGAACAGCTGGTTGTTAAACTGTTTCCTGAAACTCTTGCTGAGCAGATAAAGAGCAAACGGATTGACACAGGAGTTGGTGAAGGCCAACACCCGAGCACAGATGCTGGTGATGTAGTGCAAGACGGAAGTGTCCACTTCTGAATAATGGTAGGAGCGATATAAATAGATGACGTGGTTGGGTAGCCAGCAGAATGCAAACAGTCCAACAAACACCAAAACTGTTTTAGCGAGTCGCTTTCGAGATTCAATCTAAGAGAAAGAACATTTAAATTAGTGCAAGGTTACAATATTATTATCATATACATTGCTAAATAACAATCAAGTACAAACTATATAGCTTTGTACTTTTACAGAAACTTTCTTCTGTGCTCTTTACAAATTATTTATATCATCCAGACAATGGTTAATATTTTGAAAAGGCTTGATGACAGTACCTTTAGCGCCCCCTGCAGTTATATAGTGAAAGTGCAGTGAGACATGACATTAAATCTCATAATCCAGCTCTGTGAGAATATTTGTATTTAGTTAACTGAAGAGCAGCCCAGAACATTTTGTTTAATTAACTGTAAACAAGTAATCATCCTTGCCAGATGGATATAGATGCTTTTGCTGTAAAACAGCAGGAAGATGAAAAGCAGCGTCCCGTGTTCCTTATTGTATTGGTTTATATCTGGCCAATCTAGCAGTAAAAAAGGAGAAACTACAAATCTTTACTTAAAAAGGGAATGTATAAATACTATCAAAGAGTTCACTTGAATCAACCTAGCATGAATCGTAGGGTTCTAGCGGTATTCTCTCATGTACCTGACAGGGAGATCTTGAAAGCTCAATGGACAAGTCTGAGGTAATTATATCACCAATGAATAGCCAATAGAATACAAGTATGCAAAACACTTCAAATTGTGTTATAAAGATCCCAACATCTTCAGAAAAAAAAGGAGATGAAGCTCCAGATAACAGCCCAGCCTGACATGTTTATGTCATCACGTTTTTATTGACCCAGGTAGTATCTGAGATAGCTGTTCCTACACTGATAATTAATGTATGATATGGACACTAGATTACAAAAACTGATCAGCACTGAACAATCTAGATCTATTAATTCAGTTGATAAGCCATTTATGCACGTTCCCACTACATGTATTCAACATAGAAACATAGAAAGTGATGGCATATAAGAGCCACATGGCCCATCCAGTCTGTCCAGTTGTTAAATTAAATATATACTGACTCTAGTCCCTATTTTACCTTTAATTTAGTTTGAGATTTCCTATATTTATCCCAAGCACGTTTAAACTGTTCTACTGTGTTAGCCTCAACCACCTTAGATGGAAGGTTATTCCTCTTATCTACCACCCTTTCAGTGAAGTCATTTTTCCACATATTTCCTCTGAATCTACCGCCCTCCAGTTTATATTCATGCTCTCGTGTTCTATTACACCTCTTCCTTTGAAAAATGCCCCCTCCTCTAGCTACAACCCTTGATATATGTGAAAGCTGCTATCATTTCCAACCCTCTCCCTTCTCTGCTCCAAGCTATACATGTTTAGTTCCTCTAGCCTTTCTTGGTATGTTTTGTGACACAGGCCATGGACCATTTCAAAAGGAAGTCTTTGGGCTTCCTTTACTCTCTGAAATTATACAATTACTGAAACCATAGATCCCTGGGGCCTAGACAGGGTCAGCTAAAGAGAGAATAACTTAATAAATTAACTCAGTTTAGGGATTCAAGAAGGTAGATTTATCAAGGTCGTTAGGGAAGGTCAGGATCAGAGTGCAAAATAGTCATATCCTTATCCAAAATCAAGTATTGGGGGAAAAAACAAATATTCACAACAAGCATTAAAGTTCACACTACAGAAATAGTCAATTTATATAAATTTCTTAACAGCATAAGATTGAGGTTACAATAATGGAACAAATATTTTATATTTTTATATAAAATGTATCTAAATATGCTATAGCACATCTGATAATCTATAGATTAGATACAGATTCTATTCCCTGACCTAAGATTCAGATCCGCAATCGTAGAGTCCTATTATTCTGATCAGGGCATACCTTTATTTTTTCTAGGTCAACTGTGCAGAAATGTGTGGAATACATAAGTCTGGAAAGAATTTTTATATTCTAAATTGACTAAGAGGTAACACCCGCTAGGGAATTCAACCCATCCCTGAATGGGTTGGAACCAGTGATATAAGTACTGCAACTGTGGGAAGAGGATACACCACAGAGGAGGAGGGGCTGGCAGGTGCTTTATAGACAGCATTCAGCCACTGACAATTTAGCGCTGTCCTCTGATGAGATGGGGTGGGATCCTGACAGTAGGGGACTGCAGAACAGACATTCTGGTCTGTTCTAATCCTGTGCTTAGGTAGAACAACCACCAGGGTGGGTGGCCTGCATCGGAATGATTGGTTACCGCACTATACAAGTACCAAATGAGAGATGGGCAATGTGCCACCATCCAGAGGTCTGCAATGGCTAGCTTACTTTGCATTCTGGTCATTTGCACAGATACAGATGCAAGAGAAATTCAGTGAAAATGTTTAGACTTGGCCATTAATAAAGACAAGAGACACCCAATCACTTGATATCTCAGGTAAGAGATTAGAAAAAGATGTGATGCTAGTTGTTACAGAGAAATGTTTTATACTATTTAATATTTAATATACTAATATATGAGTTTAACTCCCAACTGTACTTTTTAATGAGTCTTTCGGACACTGACTTTTGTCCAAAATGTCAGATGCGAGAAGCCTCATAAATACACTTTATGTGGGATTGCCCCCTCATTGAAAGATTTTGGCCCCAGTTAATACTCTTCTCCTAAGATAAATTATTATTACAGATTCCTTTGACAGCATACTGGCGGTTTTGGGGGTGATCCAGAATCTCCAACGCACTACAAAGGGTCAAACAAAATTATGGCTAATGATATCTGCGGTGGCTAGAAAGTGTATTCTTCAGGTGTGGATTAAGGCAGAACCACCAAATATGTCATTGTTTGATAACAAACTATTTTTTGCATTTAGAATGGACTGGGTGGAATCGTCCTTTTTTGAGACATGGCAAACCTTTATTAACACCAAGTATCCTACCTAGTATCAAGTCACAAATTCATACCTGCTTTAGACCTAGCAACTGGTACAAAACTAGAATTTTCTGAAATGATCAGCCCATTACATTGAAGTCTGAATATAATTCTTGAGGAGTAGCCATGCCTTAGCAGCCTTAGTTACCTCAATGGCTTAAGTGGCCTGCGTAGCCCTGGTAGCTTTAGAACAGGGTTGCTGACTCTCCCGAAATTTGGGCAGTTCTCCCGGTATCCCGGGAGAGCTGGCAAGACTCAAGCGAACCCCACCAGCCATCAATTACTACTGTAATCCCTAGTGTTACTAGGGATGTGTGGGGCTTAATGATGTCATCAAGCCACGCCCATCCCCGAGATTACAGAAGTGATTGAAAGCGGGCGGGACTTAATGACACTATTTGCATAAATCACGTAGTTAAGCCCCGCCCCTTGCAGAAATATATGGCTTTCCTCCAGGTTCTCCGGAGGGAAGTCAGCAACCCTGCTTTAGAAACTCTTTAATTTCCTGCCTCTCAGGAGTAAAGGGACGAGGTGGAAAACAGTAATAAGTGCCCGTGTTATTAACAATTGTTGTATTATGCATTTCTTGCTACTAATGTTATTCATGTCAGAACTTCATTGTCTACATGCCATGATTAACTGTAAAACATGACAGTGAATTTTACATGTGTCTATTTGTATGTATCAATTATCTCTCCAAAAAATAGTTTAAAGAAAAAAAAAATAAGGGAAATGGAGGGTTAAGGAATTTGACCTGAGTATGATTAAACTCACTGGATGGCTTGGACTCAGTGATGTCACTGGAACTTCAGTTGATTGGTTTAAAAAGTGGGATAGAGGAGTGGTCTGTTACTGCTTGAAGGCTTATAAAGGCTCCAGACAGGAAGTGAGGACTATTTTCTCCTTTGAATTCCCCTACCTATATTTATTCACACTGGTTTATTTCTGGCAGAAAGCAGTTGCATTGTCTGATTATTGATTGAAGTTTACGGTTTTTTTTTATGTTTAGTGTTGATGTTTCATATTATTAAGGTACTTGGTCGTCTAAAAGGATCAGCCAGAATTGAGACTCATCCTTGTAGCTAACCTCATGGTATTCCAGTGAGGCGGTCAATGGTTGATATTGTGTTTAGTTAAGGGTCCTGTTTCATTTACTCAAATACACTTATATGACGCAAAAATACGAACGTGAAAATTTTTAATAAAAATGGGCGGGGGAAGGCATTTAAATGAAGGTATGTGGGCGTGGCTAACATGAATCGTATTACGGAGGACACATACGCACGCAACTGTTCACGGAAAGTAACAAGTGGTCTATGGCGGCAGAAGTCACCGATAGCATGGCCGAGAGAGGGGAGTGTCATGGGTGTGAGGGGGTTTGGCCTGCACTGGCTGTGCGTATAATAGCGTACTTTTAAGGAAACAGTTCTCTAAATACGGCCCAAAGTTAAAACTTATCCTAAGTTCAAATAGCAAATAATGAAACACGGTCATAATCAATAAATTATTATGTAGACCCAAAAACAGGTTTCTGAGTCTTATTGAGTATTTGTGTGATTATTTCGGGGTGACATCACTGGGTTGCAGCATCAGCCATGTTGATTCAGAAAGTGAATTTACAAAGCAATAGAAAAAATAATCGCAAGACTGAAATCCCATTGTCACATTTCTTAGTGTGAACTATAAATAGATTATGAAGCTGGAAACCAGTTATGTAGCACACTGGAACTAAGATCAACTATTCCGATGTCTGAATACCTTTCAGAGAGTTCTGCAAAGTCAGTTGAAATGTTTTGTTATACAAAAGCTTAATGAGATTAGCTCTTCACTCTGAAGCGCTACCAGGAGAGCTCTGAATTTGATGGAACAGAGTCTAAGTGCCTGCTGAATGTGACTGTCCTCGTTGTCGTTGTTTTTATAGAAAAAAAAACTTTTTATTGTATAATATGAATGTATTGGATGCACTTTGGTTTCTATGAAGTATATCCTTTCCTTTTATAATAAACCTATGACTCAGTCAGTTCAGCCCTGATCTGGAATAAATCTATTGTTTGCCAACTTGTACTGTTTGTGTTATTTTCCTACATTGATGCAGAAGTCAAGAGGCTTCTATTTCCTTGTATTCAGGAGAGAGAGGAGACTCGTATCATGCCAGCTGGCATACATGTATTGTCAGACCCCAACGAGAGAGGGAATGTTATGTGCGTTCCTATCACGTAGACACTATGGGTCTCATCCAGACTGAATCGTAAAAAAAAAAAAGTGTATCTTGTGTTCGGGGAAATGTCACACAAATAATGGGAAGATTAAGAGCAGCTGCAGATCTAGATTGGTGCACAAGAGCTACAAGCTGCATACAGGCGCATAAATATTTTCCCATCCCCAGCTATCCAAAGTGGCTATGCTTTGTGCAAGTGCTAAATGAACAATTGGAATACTAAAATATAGTCATAATTACAATTAGTATAACATTTTAGGGTTAATTATACCACACTTGTATAAATGTAAAAAGGAATATTTATAATATCTACAAATAAAAACATTCATCCCCATTGTGAAATTAGCGTGCAAAGGTGCAATATCCAACTATTTGAGAGCCTGTATTATTTGAAGAGATTGCAACTACCTGTTTAGTCCTATTGCTGTTTTAATCTGGATTAGATCATCAATATTATCCGTTTACTTCCTGATTTATTTGGAAGCAAAAGTGGTTTTAAGTTCATTACTGCACACTAGCTTCGGAGCAATTATATTTCAACCTATATCGTTACTAACATTACACATAAGATATTTTGCAACTTGTGGTGTTTTATTGATGTTATGAATGATTTTATTTATTGATACAATAAATATTCCTATTTACATTTATACAAGTGTGGTATAATTAACCATTCTCTATTTTTTCTTTTGCCGGTCTATGCCGAAACCAGGAGAAGAATAGTGCTCTAGGGGCCAGATTTACTGAGCTGCGGGTTTGGAAAAGTGAAGATCTTGCCCATAGCAACCAATCAGCTTCTAGCTAACATTCTCTAGTATATAATATTTAAATGAGGTCTAGAATCTGATTGGTTGCTATGGGCAACATCTCCACTTTTCCAAACATGCAGCTTAGTAAATCTGGCCCTAGGTGTTAATAGGTGAAAACAATACTAAATATAAAGAGCCAAAGTGAAAACATTTACACATAGTAAAAAAAGTTATGAAATTATAGATATATATACAGTATACATACATATATTTATATATATATATGAATTTTTTTTATTTATTTTTTTTAAACCAACACATGACACAGCACAACATCCCTACATCTTCAGTGCTTGCAAGGGTAAATGCTATCTCAATGGCCTCATAAAGGCTGTGGAGTGTCGTCCATCAGCAGTTTCCTAGCCTTTGACAAGCCCTTCGGCTGGTGCAGACGTTTGGCTATAAACTCTGTGGACTTCTGTGATCCTCTAAGGCAGGGGTGGCCAAGCTTGGGCCTCGTGAGCTACCAACGGTCCATGGGCCTGATCCAGCGCTACGAAAATTCGCACGACGGGCGAATGCGAACGTACGCTCGTCGTATCAACCTACACGCCCCTAGCACTCCCATAGTAAAGTCCCTGCTTACGGCGGCTATACCCTACACTGGGTACGACCGTCGGCCGTACGAAAATTCGCAGAGAATACGCTGAGAAAATACGCTTAGCACGCCCATACTGTACAATTTAAATGGCTACCCCCGCCTCCCAGTAGTAAAACGGGCGCCCAGCCGACCATCGTAAAAAAAATACGCCCAGCGAGCGAAAAATACGCTAACGATACGCCCGCTATTCGCTCATGACGCTCAGGCGACCGGAAGCTGTCATACTGGGCATGAGCATTGCGAATTTTTTGCCGAAAATTCGCATACGATGAGCGTACGCTCGCTTGCGAGCGTTGCTCTGGATCAGGCCCAATGAGAGTGTTTTCCACTCTTTGCAAATGGAAAATGTATGCATTTCAAGAGTGTGGAAGTGCATGCAGCAGCCTGGAAGTCTTTCTGATGATGGGTCGGAACGGGTCACTTACACTAATGTTAACAATAAAATGTTAAACACATATACATAGAGAATCTGACACCTAATAGATTATATAGCCATAGGCTAAGGGATGATATACTTGGCAGGAAAATCAATAGTCCATAGGTGATAATGAAAAAAGGAATCTGAGCTCAGATATTAATTAGAATTAGTAGTAAGGAACATTCCAATAATTAAAATATCACAAAAAGTATATATTGCACTGTCTGGATCTTATAAGATAAAAAACAGTCCATTGAACTGCACCACTCAGACACTTGTACTGTAAATTTCACAGGGACAGTATCTTGAACAAGCTGTTGTAAATTCCGTTGTACCGTTGGGCTACAGTAGATAATATAAAAATAGAAATAGGTATGTTGTTACTCACATATGCTGTGTTCTATGTCCAAAGTACAGATAGTTAGCCGCTGCAGGTAGATTCCGTCAATGACTGGAGTTTGCCTGAACGCCTTCTCTGCAAGAAGCTTCCTCTATATGCAGGCTATGGTTATCGTGGAGCTTATGAATGGTAAGTAAAGTCCTCCGGCTCTGGAGTGTGGCTATTAGACTGCTATGCGTGTTTATATATATATATATATATATATATATATATATATTTGTTTAATTGTATATTGGCATGTCTTTGTGTTTTTTAAATAGTATTTTAATGCTTATTTTATGTGGAATAAATATTTGATATTGCTGTAATTACTGAGAGAATAGTTATTCTTTATAATTTTTATTGATAATGGGGTAGATCCAGAACTAAGCACGCTAGCTGGAGACATAAAACCGCTATTTTGTATGTACTGCGCAGGCGCGCGGCAAATCTTTTGCCATGTAACTCTAAGCGTATGTACCAGCCTTGTATCAACAGCGTAACTATGAACGAAGGGGCGTGACATCCATACGACTCCTGTAATTACGCTTCAGAGGCGGGGTGAGGCATTTAAATCGTACAGTATGGGCGTGCTTAGACATTTATGTACGTGAATCCTTTATGCATGTCAGTAGTTACGCTTTGAAAAGTTAAAGTAGGGTTTGGCAAGCGTAAAACGGCAAAAGTACATACGATCGAGGGGAGCGCCTAGGGGAGTGCATAGAAAATACGCTACGCGATTAAATGTCATTGGAACATAGGTCTGGATCTGGATAAGCGCCAGCCACTTTTCTTCTGTCTTGTATTCTTATTTTTTTATCTCAAATCTTTAGGCAGGGTCCTGGCAGTGTAAGTCCCTTACCTGTGACGGGAGTGGCAGTGAAGATCCATCGCCAGATCTCTGCTGTCGCTGCGCTCAATTAAATCAGAATGAATTACTTATGAATTCATAGCATTGAAAATGAAAGAGCCACATAGGGAATCTCTCTAGTCAACTGACAGGTATATAACCGGCTGTCAGCAACAATTCTATTATTTATACTGGGAATTGCTTCTGCTCACAGGTTCTGTTCCAGACTTTTTGTGCGGTGGATATTGGAAATGTATTTGCCATATTCAGAGTTTAAACACTGTATAGGGGTAGTGTGCGCCGCTGCGAAAATGGCATTCTGGAAATACACACAGCCGACAGCTAATTGTCAGCTCTGTCTATTTTGAAAAATGTAAGCAACCAGAAATTTACGCCTCAGACCCACCGCAGGAACGGACAGTTTCCGACGCACTGACAGGTTAGTGCAGGGGAAAGGATGTAGTGTAGTAGCATAGTATTAGGGT
The DNA here is from genome assembly GCA_011038615.1 of Limnodynastes dumerilii. Lineage (NCBI taxonomy): Eukaryota > Metazoa > Chordata > Amphibia > Anura > Limnodynastidae > Limnodynastes > Limnodynastes dumerilii. The sequence goes on along the minus strand of WWET01005518.1, from coordinate 65,733 downwards.
TAGGCTGCGGGGAGGGGATGGATGGGAGAAGGGGAGACTTGAGGGAAGGCTGCAGGGAGGGGATGGATGGAAGAAGGGGAAACTTGAGGTTAGGCCCACTCTGTTGATCATAGTTGCTGTCTCACCCATGATGTATGGGAGACTCCCAATATTCACACTTTGCTCCTGGTATCCTGGGAGAGCAGGCCAATCTCCTGCAATGGGCTTGAGGCTGTGATTAATTGCTAATCACTGCTTAAAGTTCCGCCTCTCTGCCTATAAATGAAGAAATCCTAAGGATGGGTGGAGCTTGGAGACGTAATTTCTGCAATCAAGCCCTGCCCCAGCCTAAGTAACACCATGCTTTGATAGGCTGGGGACATAACTTCAGGCAGTCATTTGCATTTAATCACTAGCTCAAGCCCCGCCCCTTACTGTCCTCTTTCTTCCCTCCTCTTCACATCATGGGCTCTATTTACAAAGCTTTAAAAAGTTCATTTTGTGGAGTTTTGAAGTTATAACTCCAAAAATGAACTTTTTACTATTTACTAACGCTGCACTGCCATGGAAATCACCAGCTTCCATGGCGATGCATTCAAACTTCTTCTGTGCTCGCCAGCCCATTGTTTTCAATGTGGGCTAGCGCTTTTAGCTATTTACTAACCCTCAGAGCGGAGTTTTACACTCTGCTCTGAGAGTTAAAATAACGCCATCTCAGACTGCCATACAAACGTCTATTCCAGCAATCTCCCCATATAACCCCCTTTTTCTCCCCCTAATAGCTGTTATTAGGGGGAGAAAAAGGAGTATATATATATATATATGGGGAGACCGCTGGAATATATGTAAATACAAGATGTCTTAAAAAAAATAAATTATAAAATTAAAAAACAATTAAAAAATAGCTTTAAATACTTACCGGACCGAAGACGCGTCTGCCCGCAGGTTCCCGGTCCCGACATGGAGAGCCTGCACATGCGCAGTGCTTTTCATGCTGGGGCTTCATTCTTTTACAAAGTCCCAGCAGAGAGCCACTGAGCATGTGCAGACTTTCCAGACACACGAAGAAAGCCCGTGATGACATCTGAACTTCCTTCAGTCATCGCGGGCTTTCTTCGTGTGTCCGGAAAGTCTGCACATGCTCAGTGGCTGGGACTTTGTAAAAAAATACAGTCAGCAGAGGGTAAGTATTAGTAAATAGTATGAACGTAGCTCACAAGTTCACAGAGATCCAATTTGAACTTGCCTGAGCTATGTTTATACGTTCTTAGTAAATAGAGCCCCATGTCACTACTTCTACCACAGGCAGCTAAATCGAAAGATATTACAAAGGTTATCTATGTCATCTAATACACTGTTTGTGGATTGTGAAGCCACCTGGATGGGGACACAGAAAAGAATGAATCCAATTATGTATCTCCATTCCATCCACATAGGGATCTGTCACATAATCTGGCGCACGCATGTGCAGATGTTACTTGCAAGAGGCCTTACTCAAGCGGGTTGTGTGAGTACCGTGATGGTGTTAACTTTGACGGCATCTTAAGCAATGTGTCTGATTGTATTTTACTGTCACAAAAATGTATAAATGATTTCATTAACAAAAAACAATTCTGGTCACTCTACAGATTTGTCCTTTTTTATGTCTGAATAGCAGCATCGCACATTCTATTACTATGTCGCACATTCTATTGCTATGTCACACATTCTATTAACTTTCTATTGCTATGTCTCTTATTCTATTACTATGCTGCACATTCTATTGCTATGCTGCACATTCTATTAACATTATATTGCTATGTCTCATATTCTATTACTATGTCGCACATTCTATAGCTTTGTCGCACATTCTATTACTATGTCGCACATTCTATTGCTATGCTGCACATTCTATTGCTATGTCACACATTCTATTAACATTATATTGCTATGTCTCATATTCTATTACTATGTCGCACATTCTATTAACATTCTATTGCTATGTCTCATATTCTATAGCTATGTCGCACATTCTATAGCTATGTCACACATTCTATTACTATGTCGCACATTCTATTAACATTCTATTGCTATGTCTCATATTCTATAGCTATGTCACACATTCTATTGCTATGCTGCACATTCTATTAACTTTCTATTGCTATGTCTCTTATTCTATTACTATGTCGCACATTCTATTGCTATGTCTCTTATTCTATTGCTATGTCACACATTCTATTAACATTATATTGCTATGTCTCATATTCTATTACTATGTCGCACATTCTATAGCTATGTCGCACATTCTATAGCTTTGTCGCACATTCTATTACTATGTCGCACATTCTATTACTATGTCGCACATTCTATTGCTATGTCGCACATTCTATTAACATTCTATTACTATGTCGCTCATTCTATTGCTATGTCGCACATTCTATTGCTATGTCGCACATTCTATTAACATTCTATTACTATGTCGCTCATTCTATTACTATGTCGCACATTCTATTGCTACGTCGCACATTCTATTGCTATGTCGCACATTCTATTGCTATGTCGCACATTCTATTAACATTCTATTGCTATGTCGCACATTCTATTACTATGTTGAGAGTATTGAAATTTTATAGTGTTGGCTGGTTTTTAACCTTACTTGCAGTCGCATGGCAGGTACATGAGGAGGGAGTGACAGGGGAGATTACTCCCCTATTCCATGTAGACTTCCCTCTTCCGTGGCTGCTGTCTGTATCCGGTCCTAAATCATGTGATCAAGCCACGAACATGACTTCAGTCATTCGTGGAAGTAGTTGATGACACAATTAAAATTGATTTGCATTTGAAAGCTGTGCTGCTGGTCACAGGCAGGAGGTTAGCCAACTCTCTCAGGAGTTCAGAAGCACTGCCTCAAAGACATACCAGGAGAGTTCACTATTTTGAAAGTAGTTATAATAATTGATTTAAAATCAATACACCTAAAGCATTACAACAAAAGACACCCAGGAAAATTGTAGTTAATTGCCTTATTGGCTTTTTCAATTGTTTACAGAGGAGTTTCTGTTATTTTCCAAGCAAAAGTGTGCCACTAATTGCTCGTGAAGCTGCAATAGCAGAAACAAAAATCTATTTCTTTTAAGCAAATGGACTGAAATGTCTACCGTGTACATAACAATTGTCCACTTTGTGCTTTCCTCAATCACTTAATTGTTGAACAAGATGAGAACACAATGTAAACAATGGTAAAACATCACATTAAAGACCAATCTACAAACTTTAACATAATGACATTGGGCTGGATTGAGACTTGCGAACGTCACCTGACTTCCACAAGCTGTTCATGGAAGTCATGTGAATTTCTGGCAACGCTTATGGCAGATGTTACGCAACAGGGACTTGATTCACAGTTAGGAAGCTGCTATTGGCGTGCGTATATTGAGGAACGGTTTAACTGTGCTTTTATTTACGCAAACTACATAGGATTTAGGAATGCAGATCCCTTAAGAGCAATTTACAAAGCCGTTCATAATAGGATAAGTAAGAAGGGGAGTGCCAGGCCAAATTAAGAAGGAAGTTAAGAAAAGTGGGTTTGGGGAGGCATTTAAATAGGGCAGACAGGGTGCATACTTTAGCAACTTAAGAAGAGATATACGCACAGGAATATAAGGCTGCCTTTGGCATTCTTAAGTCAGTTAAGAACAACAAAAATGAGGGCGTGTCATCAAAGGATTTTCCATGTATATAATGGTGAATCCGATCATTCTTATCTCCCTTCTTAACTGAGATCTACAGGTGTATGGCACTTATTTACGTACGCCTAGAGATTCAGCTGACAGGAAGGCCCGTACCCTTCACATTTAAATTTTACTAGGGCCTGAGTTTAAGAGTTGCGTTCAGAACAGTGGTGCACACGACACTTATGGTAGAGTTATTCTTGCTCACTCTGCACGAGAGGGGAGAGGGACAGGGGTTTCACTCCCCACTTCCGGGTCAACTACGAAAAACACACAGAGGTCTGAATCCGGCCCATTTTTGTGTATATTTATAGGTGGTATAATTTTCTTTTCATTCATGAGAAACAAATTTTGATATCATACCTGTCTTCTAACATGCACATTTCCTTCCACCGGCATATTGTATGCACTCCGAATCAGATTTTTTGCAATAAAATAGTAATAAACTGAAATAATAGAAAGGGGAATGACATAGAATATTAAAAAGGAAGTCATTGAATGTATTCTTGGGTGTAGTCCATCAGAGTGGGGGTAGGGGGCGCAACTGACAAAGGTGTTGTTGGTTTCTTTGTCATGAAAAGGGTGCAAGTCTGAGAAAACAGCTTCTGGAATGGCCAGGGTCATGGAGAGTATCCAGATGAGGGCGGCTTTGATGCAGATCTTGGTTAATGCATTGTTGGTTTGAATATCCATGGGTTTAACTATTGCAGTATACCTAGAATGAGAAACAAAACATTATGTCAAACACTAACTCCAAAAACATATTAGTAGGTTAATTTGCTGCTGAATAAATGAACCCTAGTCTGTGTAAATATGTCTGTGTTTTGGAACTTAGAATGTAGCTCCCAAGGGGCAGGGACTGATGTGAATGTGAAATATTCCCAGTAAAGCACTGGGTAATCTGATAGCGCTATATAACAACCTGTTAATAATAAATAATTAAACATTAGGCCACATGAGCTTTTCTGCTATAACTAAACTAACATCATTTGCTAATACTTAAAAGTTACATAAATGTCTCTTCATGCCTTTTTATTTGCCTCATGTAGACCTGGTATACCCAGGGGCAAAGGGGGCGGGTGATAAAGACTATGAGGGGCAGTGCACAAATCTGGACAGCCACACCCCTTCCCTCCAGTGCAGAGCTGTTATCTGCTAGCAACATATTTATAAATTGCGCTCAGCACTCATACTACCGCTCCTATCCTTGCATCGCACTTGCGTGTATTTACGATGCGTATTTTTAAGCAAGCATGCAATTTAAAGCCTAAGGGCCTCATTTACAAAGCTCGATTTTTAAAAAATTGTGTGAAATCGCGTGATTTGAGCCTCTGAAGTCACATCGCGGTATTCAGAAAGGCTCAAATCGTGTGATTTTAATGTGAAAAAAAATATCAATGGCAAACATCGCTGGACAGAAATCGGCCAGATGTTTGCCATTGAAAAAATAGAAGAAGAAAAAATCGTCCCATTCACTAAAGGAGATTTGAAGAAGAGAGCTGCGAGATCCGGCTGAGGTGCCGTCCCGGAGCATCAAAAACACATGTCAACAGAGTTGACATGTGTTTTTGTGTGTCAGAAAATAAGTGCAGCATGGCTGAAATCCTTAGCCATGCTGTCCTGATATAACTACAAGGCTCAGAAATGATGAGCCTTGTAATAATATCAGTGGCAGCATGGCTAACGATGTCAGCCATGTGTGTGTCCGTGTATTGTGTAAAAAAAAATATCGTTCACCATAAACATACATGAAATCATAAAATACAGTATGCATGGAAACAAGTTATAATCCCTAT
>WWET01005517.1:61461-92170 GCA_011038615.1 Limnodynastes dumerilii | reverse complement strand
ATATATATTCACTAAAATAATGAATAATCCTAAATGATTGCAACTTTATCTCTCTATTAGAAAGGCAAATATGGCATTTCTGGTATTTTATTATAGCATATTCCAATGTTTCACCCACGAAGATCATTTTTTACGAGGTCAACAAACATACAGAGTGCAAAATCAATGACCCAATATCTATATATACACACTGGATGTGATAAAATAGTTAACAGCCTGGCACCATGCTGCAGCCTCAGAATCGGAAGTCTGGGTATTTTGCACTCCCTTATGAAAACCACTTGATGAGGTTGAAACATTGGGATAAACTATAATAAAATACCTAAAAAGGGGGGAGGATTAATTTGATAAAGATGGTCCTTTTCCCCAAAATCTTATACCCCCTTCAGGCCTTGCCACTCTTATTAACTCAAAGAGACATTGCTAGAGTTCAATCCCTCTTTCGGACCTTTATCTGGATTAATGGTAGGCCCCGCATAAGCCTCTTAAAACTTCAACAGGATAAATCCCATGGGACCCTTAATGTTCCTAATGTAGCAGCTTATGGTCAGGCAGCTCAGCTGTATCACTTAAGGGATTGGATCGCTAATACGGAAACATATACTAATACTTCCCTCGAACAACGATGTTTGCCGGAACTAAATTTGCTAGCATTTCTATATCTTCATGACTGTGAGCTCCCAGAGAGAGCACAGTTAAATCCGCTCCTAATGTCTGTCAGGAAACTCTGGCTACAACTACGACACAAATTCCATTTAAATCCGCATTTTTCTCCTTTTCTCCCCTTCGTGGGTAAGCCAAACTTTCATGACTGCATGGCGACTCACCCATTTACACTATGGTCTAAACACAATATTCGAACTGTGGTTGACTTTATTGATAAGGCCTCAGGAAAACCAATGACTTTCACAAGCTTGCTCCACATATGAACTGTTGAGAACATCACAATTGCCATATCTCCAGGCTCAATACTATACAAGCAGAGTATTGCGGATGTTCTCCCCATTGGATAGGGATTCCCTGAACCAGTTGTTGAAAGACAAGGTGCCTGTTCGTAGAGCTATTGCTATCCACTACAGGTTTTTCACAGTGGCAAGAAAAATTTCCTGACTTAGACTCAGAGGCAATCCTAAAGGCTCTGAACAAGGCTAATCAATATCTCCTGATTATGACTTATCATGAAATGGCGCTGAACATAACCCATAGGGCGTATATTTTTCCCTCACAAGTTTTTCATATGGGGATTTGGAAAGATAATCAATGCTAGAAATGTCTCTTGCCAGCACCAGATTTATTCCACTCTTTTTGAGATTGCCCAGCTATAAAACTATTCTGGTCTAGAGTTGCTGGTTTTGTAAATATACACCTAGTTAACTATTTCTCCTTGACAGCAAAATGGGTGGTTTTTGGTATCCTTTCCACAAACTGTAGATTACCCATGGCCAGTAGAAAATTATTATATGCAGTTTCAGCTGCAGCACGTAAGGCTATCTTACAGGTTTGGGCACAATCATCCCCTCCATCTATGGTTTTATTTAGATCTAAATTATTTCATGTTTTCAAAATGGACTGGATGGAAGCCTTACTGCAAAGGGAAAAGAGAACATCTAAATTCTTTGATATATGGTAGAGTTTCATCGAGGTGTTATAGGATAGAATAAAGTTACAACTTTGGCGTAGCTTTAGTGATACTATGTGGTTTCAACTGAGATTATGTGATCAGGATCTTCCGATAGCGTTTGAAGCCCTGTCCTATACACCAATAGCATGCTTGAACCCTTAGTGCTACTTAATAATCGACATAAGGGCGAGTTAATTTATAAATCATAATCTTGATTCCCCTTCTAATGCATAGCATTTTCATATGAAGTGACGACTCTCCGGTGGCTTTTCATTTTCTGTGTTAATGTTTTTTTGTGAAACTGTCTCATCAAAATGTATTTGGACATATTACATATGTAAAGATGTACAATTGGATGTGGTTTAATAAAAAAAAAAAAAAAACCTGAAAAGTTTTGCTTACCCTCTGCTAACAAATCTTGTGAGCGTCTTATTGGTCTTTCTATTTTGTTTTTGACTGTTTTAAGATGCATCCCAAGCTGATTATCTCATTTTGAGGAGTGACCGTATCCAGTGGTTTTTTGTATCTATATCTGTCTATCTAAATACATATTAATACATAATACATTCCAACATTTAGTTTTAATGATAAAAGTTTTGGCATTAAAACTGAAATGCCGGAAGCCCTGAATTCCTAGCATTTTACAATAATAACTACCAGTACCACTCTTTTTGTGTGAGTGTGTGTGTATTTATCCCTCAGACCTCTAATGAACCCTAACATACAAAGTCTAACAACTCAGACATGATATTCAAAAGAAGAACATACAATTTGGTTAAATAAACTGGTAAAGTGTTATATTATGTCCAAATCTTGGCATTGAGGCAGGAAAGCCACCGATCATAGTTATCGCTTTTAAATGGTGAGTTTGGAATGACATAGAACACTTTACCATTTACCATTTAATTTTGTTACCGATAATAATATACTCCTCTTTGGATAAAAATGCTATGAGGAATATTTTTACACTGGCAAAAAAATATGTAGCACAATCACTGCTCGGACGTATCCCATCTGGTCCCATTGATTTGTCCACATTCAACTTTGAAACTTCTTTTAATACCCGCTCTTCTGTGAAAGTAGTAGTAATTGTCCCCATTGTATTAATATTCCCATTTAAAAGTGGTTCCCTCTCTTTATTTTGTGAATATTGGACAGAAATACTTGTTAGGATGATCTGCCATAGCCTTTTTACCCTCAATAAGAATCCCGCTCTGCATTTTGAGCTTTACGATACGCTCTTTAGTTTTTTACCTTTCATACCTAAAAAAGCTTTTGTCCCCTTTTTTGTACCAAGTGGGCCAGTTTTTCTTCAGTTTGTGCCTTTGCTGCTCTGATAACCATTTTAGCCTCCTTCTGTTTTGTAAAATACTCCTCCCTGTCATCATTACTTTGGGTTTGCTTATAATTCAGAAAGGCCATCTTCTTTGCTTTCACTGTAGTTGCTACCTCTTTTGTAAACCACACTGGCTTTTTTTTCTGGGGTTTTTCCTGACCTTTCTTTTACAAAGTTCTGTTGCTATTAATAATGCATTTTTTAAATTTCCCCACTGCTCCTGTACTCCTTTCATGTGTTTCCACTCTGCCGAAGAATCATTTCCCCATTTCTACAAAATCTGCCTTCCTAAAGTCTAGCACCCTCGTCTTTTTGTGTGGTACATATCTTTCTCAGTCATTATACTAAACCATACCGCTTGAAGGTTACTGGATCCTCGGTTTTCACCCACACTTGCTTCTGAGATTCTGTCACCTTGTAAGTACCAAATCTAAGATGACCTCTTTGCAAGTGGGCTCTCTCACCAGTTGCTTAAGGGACACTCCCTGTAATGAATTTAAAATGTCCCCACTTCTAGTGGAGCTGGCTGAAGACTCATCTCAGTTTATATCAGGTAGATTAAAATCTTCCATGATTGGGGGCGTGCCTTGGACATCGGCGGGAGCGGACGTGTTCTGCCTGAGCTCCGGCGCAACTGGGGGCCTTTCGTGATTATTAGGGGTTCTCCCCTAAACCCCGATGTTCCTCGAAGTGCGGAGGTCTCACCTCAGAGTCTGGCTGGCGTTCGGAGACCCACGGGCGGCTTTCCTGCGCTCCGGGTGAGGTGGGGCTGCCTCACGTGATAGGCCGTGCTAGGCCTCCGGTTCTCTGGCGCTCTCCCGACCCACCACCGTTACTTCCGCGGATCTCTGGGCACGGATTCCCATTTGCCCAGGTGGGATGGAGGACGGAGGATGCTAGGACAGGAGGATGCTAGGACAGGAGATTGGCAGCTGTGACTAGGCACCAGCTCCCGCAGTAGCAGACAGGACGCTGGGCCTGTGACCCCAGACCCTCACAGGTGCTCTGTATCTAACACCGCCAGGTGAGCTGTGGGGAGAGTGACAACGGAGTGTGGAGGAAAGGCAGGAGAGACAGTTGGGGAGTAAACTGCCATCATAACCATGAAAGTTGTGCTATTAGGCTCAGGCAAACCGCTCTCCCTCTTGTTAAAACTATTGACCCAGGCCTCCTGTCCAGCCTTGAATCAGCCAGTACAGCAGAGACTTCTATCCATGGGGAGTAGCCTTTTTGATCCTTCTAGAGACTTTTGTCTATTCTACTAAAGCTACTATAATCATTCTTGGATCAAGAGCATTGTTCCGTCTGGTTACCTCCAATGCTAGTGTGTACCTGCTTAACCTGAGTTTGACCACAAGAGGGAGCTCTTACTCTCCCCGACAAGGTTTCAGCATACTTTACTGGATAACAGCGAGAGTGGGGGGCCTCCTGCTTACAGCTCCTCTCCATCATCATACCAGCACACTTCAAAACGTGATTAATGTGAGTGTGATAGCGCCAGTTCAGTCATTTTTTACTATTGGTCCCCTTCACTACTGCACGCTTGATCTAGGTCATAGGAGGACGCTACTACCCCATTGCACTCACCAAGCTTAGTGGACGTTCATTGGTGCATTGATCAAACCTTATCCCGGCCGTACTCCTGGTCCTCCCAGCATGGCCGCTACTTAACCTCCCAACCTAAGGGGGAACCATGATATCTGACTCTCCGGCGCGCTGATCTATTATACTATAGATTTGTGATAACCTATTCCTTCTCTTCTCATGGAGAAACCCAAAGGCACCTCCCAAAAGAGAGAGAGCAAAAGGCTTCCACAGAATTCACCCAAACGTGACATCAGAGATCTTTTGAAATCGCAAAGCCCGTGCTCTGAATTGGAGGCCCCCTGTACCCCTACCTTATCGGTCCCCTCAGAAATGGACGAGGGACATTCTACGTCTTCCTCCCCGCGGGCCCCAGTGCCGGCATGCTCTGGACTTGCCCACAGTCAAAGTCTGGAGGCCATCTTGCAGCGTTTGGAAGCGATGCCCACAAAACAGACAGAATCAGATCATCCACTTTGATCGGGCCCAACGGGCCCTCCGGCCGCAGGGAGGACGTCCCGACCTGCCGCGAGATGTGATATGTAGACTACACTACTACACTGACAAGGAGGAGATCGTCAGGAGAGCGAGAGGCCAAAGACAGTTAGAACTTGATGGACATCATATTGAAATCTACCAAGACTTGTCCTGGAGCACTCTTCAGCAGAGGTGGCTGCTTAAACCATTAACGGACGTCCTCCGGAGTCTAGACATCAAATACCGTTGGGGGTTTCTGTTCAGCCTATCTGTGCTCCGAAATGGGATAACAGCAGTGGTCCGGTCTCCTGAGGATCTCCCAGCCTTCTGCGACACGGTTGGCATTACTGTTCCTGACTTATCCGAGTGGCTACAGATGTCTCACCACCTGATCCTACCGGTGCCCCCGACTAGGGAGCAGTGGCAACAAGCGGAGCCTCCTCGTCGCAGACGCCAGCAAGACGACTTGCCACCCCCTGGGACGCATGGATGAAGACGTGGACTCTTTCCAGGTGTTCTTTTTCATTTACCAGCCACCGGCTTGTGACCTTTCTTGATCCGCCTCCAGCTCATCTTGGCTCCTCTGCAATACATAGACTTTAGTCACAGCTGATATGAGCTGAATGGGGATTACCTCTGGTGACTCTGAGTCTATTAGTTTAAGCTATTTTACTTGACTACCTATTTGGTATTGCCTAGAAGTAAACGAGGCCCCATAGCTTTTTCTCTCCATAGATTTAAATGTTTGTTCTGACTTGTTTAATATTTATCTCAGTCACTTTTCCCTAAAGAGAGTTTTTTTTGTTTTTTCTTAGCCTCTGGTGTAGGTTCAAACCATTCACTGGTTAGTCAGGTTCATGTTGTACCCCTTATTTCCCTAGCTAGGACCAAGCGGCTCTCATGTGGCGTCAAGCTTGCTTCTGGCTTGGGGAATTACCCCCTGATCTCATATTAGGCCTGTGGACCCCTCTGGTCCATGGGAATCCTGGGGTGTTTACTTTAAGTCAATTGTTCACTTATATTCTCTTTGTTACAGACGCAAATGTTATATTTTTCATGTTGTCTCTACCTTCCCCTCTCACCCTTCATGTCCTTCCCTAACCCTACCCCTTATAGAACAGGACGGCTATGCTCCCTCATGATGGGTTGTCGGAGTTTATGCACTAAGAAATCGCTCTTAGCGTGTCCCCCCCCCTTTTCATACCAAATGGCTGATGTGCTGCGGGTATTCTCCCTGAATGTTCGGGGACTAAACACACCAGAGAAACGCTCCCAGGCGTTCCATACACTGAAGGTTAATAGAGTGGATGTGGGGTTCCTCCAGGAAACCCACTTTAGGAGAGGTAGTGCCCCTAATTTCAAAAACAGTGGGTTCCCGCATATTTTTACTAGTAACTTCCCGGGCTCCAAATCCAAGGGAGTGGCAATTGTTTTCTCTAGAAGGTTACCGATTTCTGATATATCCACATATGAAATTATTGCAGGGCGTTGCTTGGTGGTTGTGGGGAAGATCTATGACCATTCTTTTACTTTCATTAATGTTTATTCCCCTAACCAGGGTCAGGCCACCTTTCTTTCCAAGATACTGGATGAGTTGGAGTCTGTCGCCAAGGGGATCATGATCCTGGGAGGAGACCTTAATTGGCACATGGACCCCCAGCTGGACTCCACGGCCTCCCTAGCTGGGAAAACAGCGCGTCACCGTAAGGTAAGCCGCCTACTGCGCGAACACCAGCTGGCAGACACCTTTAGGATCTTACACCCCAATGACAGGGACTTCACTTTCTATTCGCACCCTTGTAAAGCTTATTCCAGAATAGATTACTTACTTCTAAGCCATAGACACCTGGGTCTGCTACTATCTGCTGAGATTGGTCAAACCACCTGGTCGGATCACGCCCCGGTGTCTCTTTCTCTTCGCCTTCCTGGGGTGGCCCGGGGTCATCGGCGGTGGAGGGTTAACGATCTCCGATTACAGCACCCGGTCTATATGCCACAAATTAAAGAGGCTATAGATGACTATATCACAACTAATTCCACCCCTGACACCTCACCTATTACTCAGTGGGAGGCACATAAATGTGTCCTCCGGGGGAAGCTTATTCAGCTGGCTTCCTACGAGAAGAAACAACAGTCTTCCCATATCCAAACTCTGTTAACTAAAGTAGGGACGCTGGAAACGGCCCATAAACGATCACTGGACCCCGCCACCTTAATGGAATTAAAGGAAGCCCGAGCTAACCTTCGACGGGATCCAATGTAGACGATGTTAATCCAATGTAGACGATGTTATTATAACTACATTCACGGCTGTTGGATATATATGGAAGGCAATTGCTCTTGTTGCTTGACAATGTATTATGTTACGATGTGCAATTTTCTTTCTTCTCAATAAACAAAGAATGAATACTAACCTTCGACGGGCTTTGAGCAATAATCTTAAATATGCAGCGCGCAAATGTCGCCAAAAATTCTTCCATTGGGGGAATAAGCCAGGGAAACTATTGGCCCGCGCTCTCCGGGCACAACATTCCCTCGCCTTTGTTCCTAAAATCAAAGACCGGCAAGGTACACTGCAACACAACTCTGAACGGATTGCAGAGGAATTCCAACATTACTACTCAGAACTATATAACATCTCGCACTCTAATAGTATAGACCGTTCTCAGGTTGTTAACGAATATTTATCGCGCATAAAATTTCCCTCCCTGTCCTCGGAGCAGAACACCCTCTTAGAAAGTCCATTTACCCTTGCCGAATTAGAAGCAGCAATTAAGGCTACTCCCTCTGGGAAGAGTCCCAGCCAAGACAGCTTCACGGTCTCGTACTATAAATTATATAAACAATCCTTGGCCCCTCTCCTTCTCGCAGCCCTAAATGACATCTCCAGTACGAACCACTTCTCCTCACACGCTTATGAAGCACACATCTCTGTAATACATAAAGAGGGGAAAGACCCAGCGTTATGTGCTAGTTACAGGCCTATATCCCTACCTAACGTGGATGTTAAATTATTGGCGAAAATGATAGCCGCACGTTTGAATCCCCTGCTTCCTGCTCTAATCCACCCGGATCAGACTGGGTTTGTCCCTGGCCGAGAGGCCAAGGATAACACCACCAAGGTGCCCAATCTTATGTATGCGACCGGTCTGTCTACCGAACCAGCGATATTGCTCTCAACCGACGCTGAAAAAGCGTTCGACAGGATAGACTGGAGCTTCATGTCACAGATTCTCAAGCGTCTGGGTTTAGGTCCAGTCTTCCTAAGTAAAATCCTGACGTTATACCATGCACCTTGGGCCAGAGTCCGTATTAATGGTATTTTTTCCGCCCCATTACAAATCCACAACGGCACTAGACAAGGCTGCCCTCTATCCCCTTTGATTTTCGTGCTATGTATGGAGGCTTTGGCTCGGGCAATACGCCTCAATTCGGACGTGTCGGGTGTGAGATTGGGAGATCGGGAGTACAAGTTGGCCCTCTTTGCCGATGACCTCTTGGCCACACTGACAAACTCAGTGGTGTCGCTCCCCAATTTGATGCGGTAATTCAGAATCTTTGGACAGCTCTCAAACTTTAAAATTAATTTCCACAAATCCACAGCGTTAAACCTCTCTACTCCGGACCCGGTGGTGCGGGGCTTATAATCCGCTTTCCCCTTCCAGTGGCACCCAAAGTATATTAGGTACCTGGGGGTGAATCTGGCCAGAGACCTTTCTCAGCTTTGTAGATGCAATTTTATTCCCAAGCTAAAAGATATACATGAAGATCTGCTAAAATGGCAACCTAAACATTTCAATCTCCTTGGCAGAGTCAGCGTTATTAAGATGTTGATTCTGCCAAAACTTTTGTATTTATTTTATACTCTCCCGATCCAGATTCCCCAAAGTTTCTTTAGAGAGGCGCACTCATATTTTCAGCATTTCATTTGGAATGGCAGGAGACCCCGATTTAAACATACCATATTGTGTAGACGGAGGGAGGAGGGGGGGCACAATCTTCCGAACTTGCTCCTTTATTACACCTGAGTAGAATTATAGAAAGGAGTAGGAATAGTCAGGACAAGCATTGGGTCACAATAGAGAATTCGCCCTCGCTTCAGGTGGCTCTCCCTTGGACTCCTGTCATTCCTTTGATTTCCCACCTTACAATAGGAGCCACTCTGAGAGTATGGAAACGTCTGCGAATCCTTTCCTCCATCTCCACTAAATCCTCGCCACTTACAGTGATCTCCCATAACCCAGAATTCTCGCCAGGGCTGCAGCCACATTTCATTAGGATTTGGTGTTCCCAGGGGCCATTAAGAGTCTGCCAGCTGGTGGGTAGCGGTGGGTTCCGGCTACTTGCTGATTTGGTGGATCTAGTGCACGCGCCAGATCTGGTGGTTGTACATCCAGCTGAGACACAATGTGCGAAGTTTGGCTCCATTACAGACCCTAGCTAGGGCCCTTACACCTTTTGAGACTCTTTGTCGTCAGGCCCAGACTCCCTCTCACATTATCTCCTGTCTGTATAAGATACTAGTGAATGATTACTACCCTAATCCTCCTAGCTTTACTTCGGCCTGGGAGAAGGACTTGGAATGCGCACTTGACGAAGCGGATTGGCATAAGATATACCAGTATACATACGCCTCCTCGACCAGCCCTGTGGTGAAGGAGACCCAATATAAAGTTTTGTATCGCTGGTATAGGTGTCCGTCTGTCCTGAATAAAATATCTTCGGCGGTGTCTAATAAATGTTGGAGATGCCTCTCTATGGTTGGGGACCCATTTCATGTGTGGTGGAGCTGCCCTGTCCTGCGCCCATTCTGGTCGGCAATATTTGATGCAGCATCTCATGTGCTAGGTGAAGGAGTCCCGACCACCCCCGAATTCTGGTTGCTCAACCTCTCCCCGAGCCACTTGTCAATTTACAAAAAATCCCTCAGCAGGCATCTGATTAATGCCGCAAAAGCGGTGATTCCGGTTAGGTGGAAATCCACATCCCCCGACCATTAGAGAATGGAGCAATAGAATAGATTCATACATGGATATGGAGGATCTCACTATGGCTACCTCGGACAAAACTGCAAAATATATAGCCACCTGGTACCCCTGGTTACTTTTTAAAGAGTCGGACACCTATAAACAATTTATGACTTAGACCCCTGTTTTCTCATGGAGAGGTAGCGCCTCATGGAATCCAACCATCTGTGACGTAATTAGAAAACCCGTCCTATCCCTTTCCCTCTTTCGTTTGCCTTTTATCTCCCTCCCTTTCCCTTGTTTACTCCTGTCTGTCTCCTGTTCCCTAATACAATTGAGTTTCTGAAATAGCAATTGACAACCATTTATTGTATTTCTGTGTTGATATTTACACTGGATAATTGCATTCTCAATTCGCATTGTACAGTTTGTTATGTATTCTGGAATGCTAATAAACAAATTTTGCACCAAAAAAAATCTGCCATGATTATTACCTCCCTTTTAATGTCGTTTTAGTAGTGTCTTGCAATAAAACATTGTCCATTTCCTCCTCTTGCCCTAGTAGCCTATATATCACTCCAGTACGAAGAATAACCCCTGGGTTTCTATGGTTACCCAAAGTGCCTCAGTTTTATCTCCAATACTCCCTACTAAAGTTAAATTTAACCCTTCCTTAACATACATTAACACGCCTCCTCCTATTTTTCCTACTCTATCCTTTTTAAATACATTTATAACCTGATATATCTAGGTCCCAGTCATGATTTTCATTGCACCATGATTCAGTGATTATATACATATTATCCCTTGCCATTATTGCAATTAATTCAGGGATTTTATTTCCTAAGCTCCTAGCATTTGTACACATTGCTCTCTGAGGATGCATTATGACTCTCCTATTCCTCAGTTTATTATTGCTAGATATGTTTATATTGCTTTTTATATTTTCTTTTCCATTAGTTGTTGCGGCTATATTATCTGTCGTTATTGACTGGCCACACAACACTTTTTGGTTGGGGGAGCAGCTATTTTTATTGTTTGTATCACTACCCCCCTCTCCTAGTTTAAATGGTTTCTAATAAAGCATTCAAACTGCTCACTTATATCTGTTGATAACTTAAAAAATAGATTTTCCTCACCAAAACAACTTTTTTGTATATTAAAAAAATGGTTTAATAGCAAAATAAATGCAAGCGCTGTGATAACATTATCACCAACTTTAAAAAATGAAATTCTGCCCTTTAGAGGCGGAATCTTTACATTTATAGCAATACAAAGTAGGCTGAATTACAATCCACATGTATAACAATTGGTTGAGGTAGTGAAGAGGCGTTTAAAAGTCCTTGAGGTTCCCAAATGTTAAAAGGAGAAATTCCAACAATCCTTTAGCCTTGGAGGGGGAGCTTTGAAACAGTCTTTTGGAATTTCTCTTTGTCCATGAGAGTGGGTAGTCTTGAAACCGTTACTTTGGAATTTGTTCCCTGGAATTCCTCTTTTCCCTGCTGGCCATATCTTGAAAGTGTTTATTTAATCTTTTTGGAATGTTCATTTGTTTCATAATTAACTAATTTACTTACACAATTCCTATACTAAAATTAACCAATAAATAAACATCTAAATCTAACCAATTCTGTAATAATACTTAATATTTATATACCCGACACTATCTGACTAATCAACTGTAAGTCTAAATATAGTTATTGTTTAAAGTAGACAACCTGGATGTGTAAATTGAATTAATGTCATATTCCCCCAGACACAGTCTGAGTTGGTTAACAATTTATTGTGAAAATCCCTGATTGGAAGTTTCATGTGTTTGCCATCTCTATTGTAATGTGACCTCCCCCTTCTTGTAGGATATTTCTTCCCTCTGACTTAAATGTTTTAGTCATATTCATTTGTATATACTGCAAATACTACAGTTTGTCTAATGTATGCAGTGTAATCACCTTGAGATGTGGGCCCCTGGAAAGAACTTGTGCCCTAGCCAGTTTCAATGAGGCATTTCAATCGATCCACGGAGCACCGAGCTTTCGGTGCTCTGAAAAGTAAGTAAAAAAAGTCCCCCCACTCCTTTCCCTAATTCTAGCCCTCCCCTCTCACTACCCTAACCCTGTCTTACTTGCAGCCTGACCCTAACCCTCCCTCCCCTGCAGCCTGACCCAGACCCTCCCTCCCCTGCAGCCTGACCCGGACCCTCCCTCCCCTGCAGCCTGACCCTGACCCTCCTCTCCCTTCCCTGCCTGAACCTAACCCTTCCTACACATAGAGGTTACTCACCTGTCCCTCGGTCCGGCGATAGCAGCTGTGTAGGGATATCAGCAGCAGCAGTATTTCTGAATGAGAATGGGTGAACTATGCTGAACGGCATACTCACCCATTCTGAAAAAAAAAGTAGAAAGTGGTAAGTATTCGAAATTGGGACATTCGAAAAGGAACTTGCAGATGTCCCTATTTCGCAAATCAGATTTTCTTGCAGGAGAATGCAACTGAACCCAAATCCTTCCTCATGACACTACTTCCTAAGCCACAGATTGAAATCATGAATGCACCTCATTCTACCTTCTTCAATTCTGTGTACTGGCAGCACTTCAGAAAAAGTAACAGTATTTGCCACTTGCTTAAGTGCAGTTCCCAACTTTCTAAATTAATCTCTAACAACCACAACTCCAGCATTGGCCGAGTCATTTCTCCCAAGGTGGATAATGACATCAACCTCCCTTTCCTTGCTCAGTCTTTAGAATATTTAAAATGCGCTTTTTAATCAGTGGAACTGTAGCTCCATAGTCTACCCAATACGCTTCCTGGAAAATCTCTGAGGCAATGGTGGCATCAAAGACATCCTACATATCTCACCATGTATTCTAACTATCTCATCCTGCCATAAAGACATCTTCTGATAGATTCGACAACACCTGAGTTTCCATATAGTTTCACGCAAAACAAAAGCATCACAACCACTGGAGTGCACAAGAGCAAATCAGCAAACTTCACGTAATCAACAATTCACACAACTACTTTAAATGGGCCCAAATCCAGGCCAAATCCAGTTCCAACTCCAATATGCTTTCAAAATCAATGCTTCCAAAACAAGGCTATGAAAACCAGTCAGGTTACACCTTTGCAGGTTTAAACTATACCTCCTTTAAATAACACACAAGGAGGACTTCCGGTTCCGGCACCCATTCTGCTAGCTGCGCTCTGAGTGAGCTCCGTATCGGCCACAGTGGGACTCATCATTAAGCACGCCGGCAGACCGGAATCCACCGAGAAAGCTAATCTTTCAACCCAGGACTAACTTGACATGGTTCACCGTCAGCTCATACAGTTCGTATGGTGAACTCAATAGTTTAAAAATTGAACTATTATACTTAGAACATAAACCAACTCAAGGAGTGAGTTAAACTATGTCTATGCTTGTCTTTTTGTGTTTTATAATTATTTACAGTGTAATGGAATTATATAGTGAACAGTTGGTAGTGAGAGGGAGAGGAAGTAGACAATACATAAAAATAAATAAATAAAAAAGGGGGAGAGAGGGGTCAGCGTTCATCCGCATGCTGTTTTCTTCTTAAGGTTTTGTAAGGTTTGTGGGGTATTATGTAATATCATCACAATATTTCCCGCTTGTGGCCGGGAAAGGGTTTTTCCTGTTCGAAGGTAAAGAAACAAATGTTAATCGAAGTTGGGTACTTTCATCAGTACCTTTTGGAAGTTCGGCAGGACTGCCAAGTTCTGCCATGTTTTATTATAGTTAAGGAAGAATTTATTTTTATGCAATGGTGTTTCCTGTCTATCTTACAAGACTTACTAGAAAACTGTCAATCCCAGACTGTCTTGGTATTTTTCATGACTCCTATATATGGTGGATGGTATTTTAGGATTGGTAAAAAATATGGTTAATTGTTTATACTACCCTCCTCTTAATGGTTATGGTACAGCATGGCATCCTTAAAGATATGTTCGTGGAATGTGGGGGGAATTAATTCCCTTGCAAAGAGGAAAAAAATAGTTTACATATCTTAAAAAGCTGAAAATGGATCTAGTGTTACTACAGGAAACTCACCTAATTTAAGGTGATTAATTTCGCACAATATACTTATAAAGTTAGGGGAGTTGTAATGCTTGTTCAGAAACAAATTCCATTCACCTTACATAGTAGTATCATAGATCAACAAAGTAGATATACAATTTCAGACATCTCTATTGCTGGTAGTCGCTTTGCTCTTTGTAACCTATATGCCCCAAACTTAGCACAATGTAAATTTTTTTTACATTCTGGTGAAACTTTACCCACAGGACAATTCTTCCATGATAATAGGAGGGGATTTTAATTCTGTTATGTCCCAACAATTAGACCGACAACATGGCTCTAGAAGGTCTCAGTCAAGGAGTCAAAATACTGTGTTCCGTTCTCTAGTGTCCCAACTTAATTTGTTGGATGTTTGGAGGGCCTGACATCCTTTAGATAGAGAATACACCTGCCTTTCGACGGCCCACTCTACATTATCTAGGTTTGATTATCTGTTCATTTCTGATGCCCTAATTCCAAGAATTTTAGATGTTAAAATTAAGCCGGTCTGCATTTCAGATCATGCCTTAATGTGGTTACAACTCTCACATACTACAGACGTAGGCCAATTTAGACAGTGGCGTTTCCCTTTCATCTGTCTAAGTCCTCAACTTTTCTGCAGATGCTTATTGCCAAGTGGGAGACATATATTACTAATAACATAGAACATATGGCAGACCCTCTCCTATTTTGGGAGACTGCTAAGGCAGTCCTCGGGTAAATTATGTCATATACCAAACAACATAACAAGCAGTCTACTGCTCTTTATGTGGCTGTGCAGAAAAATCTTACTGAAGCTTATGAAGCATTTCTGCGTTCCCCTACGGTCCCTAACAAAAACACCTATTGTGACACGAAAGTACATTTTGAGGCCGTGTTACGACAATTAGAAGACAGGTATGTCTCGCGAGGTAAATTTGTTTGATCAATACAGACACAAAACTGGCTACTTACTATCTAACTTGCTGAAAGGGAATAAAAAAAATAATAATATCAGCTGTCTTAAAAAAGCTGATGGTTCTCAAACTTCCAGAGGTTAAGTTTTTTTCTGAGATTTTTAGATCATTTTAAGATTCTCTATGTGCAGCTAAGCCTATTAATCCTATATTTAAGTCAGATTTTTGGAACAAGCTAAATTTACCAAAATTACAGGAGCAACATATAAACTTTTTTTCTGCACCAATAACCACTGAAGAAATTGAGCAAACTATAAAAAATATGAAACCCCTTAAGTCACCTGGTCCTGATGGGTTTGGGTCAGAATTTTACAAGATACTCACATGACAATTAATTCCCACCCTTCACTCTGTATTTGACGTCATATGAACAAAGCATTAGATTCCCAGGTACTTCAACTCAGCCATCATTAAAGTCCTTCCCAAACCAGGGAGAGATTCGGAACTTGCGACCTCATATAGACCAATCTTATTATTCTTAAATACAGATGATAAAATTTTTACTAAAATACTCGCCGATAGATTGAAAATGGTCCTCCCATCTATAATACACCATGATCAAATAGGCTTTGTCTGGGGCAGACACTCGACCACCAATGTTTGCAAAATATTGATGGTATTACAAGAACTTGAGTGGACCCAGACCTCCGACCCCAATCTAGTCACCTCTTTAGATGCGGAAAAAGCTTTTGACATGGTCACTTGGGAACATTTGTTTGAAGTTTTACATAAATTCGGATTCCCATTTATATTTAGCCAGGTCATATCCACATTATATTTGGGGTCCACATCTCCGATAAGTAGCAACGGGTATATTTTTACTCCTTTTCCTATACAATGTGGCACACGTCAGGGGTGTCCACTCTCACCTCTTTTGTTTGCAGCGGCCTTAGAGCCACTAAAAATTGCGCTTAGACAAAATTCAGTATTTAAGGGAATAATAGTGGGCAATAAGGAGGTCAAGTTATCGCTCTTTGCTGATGACATGTTTTTGTTGTTCTCGCAGCCCTAAACATCCTCACCAACAATTATATACATTATCACACAATTTGGTTCATTTCCAGGCTATTGTGTAAATTATCAGAAATCATGCCTCTCACAGGTAAAGATAAAATATGTAACATGCCAAATATTATAAATCCTTTCCAGATAACTTATCATAGGCTGAAGTACTTGGGAATCTTCTTAACTCCTTATTTACAAAACAAATTTCAAACCTGTTTTGGAGAAGATTTTGAAGTTGGTGGGGGACGTCTTAACTTATCTCTCATGGGGAGAATTGCAGTAATTAAAAGTGTTTATTCCTTAAGCTATCATATATTCTACAGATGCTGCCATTGCTAATGT
Source organism: Limnodynastes dumerilii (assembly GCA_011038615.1). NCBI lineage: Eukaryota > Metazoa > Chordata > Amphibia > Anura > Limnodynastidae > Limnodynastes > Limnodynastes dumerilii. The sequence continues at coordinate 75,810 of WWET01005517.1, read as the reverse complement.
CAAAATCTGATGTTAACTTCTGCAATGGGTTCTTTCGCAAATTTATTTGGAACGGAAAGCGCCCAAAGATTCCAATCTTTAGAATGAAACTGCCCAAAGATAAGGGTGGCACGGGCTTGCCTGACATTATTACATTTACGCATACAGTTCATTTTAGATATATGGGGGACTGGTCTCTCTGAAAGAATGTTTATTCTAATCAATCTTTAGAGGAAGAGAGTTTTTGTCCATTTTCCCCAGCAACTTTGCTATTGTGCAAAAAGAAAGATATCCCTTCTCATCTCCTTAATCATATTTTATTCCGTGATACTTACCGCTCATGGATCTATATTAATAAAAAGTATAACAAGTCTTCTTTGTTCAAAATACGTTCCCATAACGGATAAACCTAATTTTCCTTCAGGTTTGGATACCTGTTGGTTTGTAACATGGAAACAAAAGGGTATCAAAATCACTAATGATAACTTTGATCCAGGGGGTCAGGTATTTACCTTCCAATCTCTTAAAGAAAAATTTGGTCTCCCTAACAACCAGTTCTGTATGTATTTACAAGTTAGACACTTGGCGCAGACATTGCCTTAACCTTTCCTACACATAAGACTGACCAACTGATACAATATTCCACTTTATCACAAATAATAAATATAAAACTAAACATTTGAAAAATAGATTTGCTTTGTAGGGATCTGGAAGGGTCATGGCATTCTCTGGTGCAGAAGTAGCATGTTAATATACCAGAAATTATTAGCTCGGAGGATCTTGTCCTACATTATGACAAATCTCTTAAAACCCTTAAATCTGCTCGACTTCAAGAAACTCATTTTCGTATGATTAATAGAGCTTATATCTCTCATCCTAGCATTGTCCTCTCCTCCACCACTCCCCCTTCCCTTTGCACCCTCTGTCCCACTCTGCTACCCTGTACCCCCTCCCCTCCTGGTGGCCCACTCTCAGTCACGCTCGTTACTTTGTCCGTGTCCTTTTACTTTATTTTACTTATATGTTGTATTTTATATTGTACTATGCTGACTATTCCTGCCCTGTAGGTCTGTACTGTATTTTGTTGTTTTTTGTATGGTGCTGCGGACACCTTGTAGTACCTTGTAAATTAACGATAATAATAACCCGCATGGGTAATATATAAAACCCTCTGCACTGGAGATATCACAAATGGCTCCAAGTCATAGTGCTAATAATCTCAAGAACCCCTTTAGCCCACCTTCCTCTTCACTTCCCATTACAACAATAAATTTATCCCTTTGGTACTACTTTTAAAGCAGGCTAAATGTATCAACGTTATTAGAATAATAACAATGTTAAAGAATAAATCAAGTAATATTAGCACCTCACAATGAAATACACAAAGAACAATTCCCTATCTCCATCTCCCACAAGGGCCAAACGTCTTAAGCTGGGGGTAAATTATCCAGTGTAAACAAATTCGTCCCTCAGTAATTGCAGCTTGAATTGGACTGGAAACATTAGCTTTATGCCATCACCCCAGAAATTAAACCATAGGGTGAGTTACAGCACCACGCTCTCACCTATATATTATGTAAAGCCTTTCTTTAGGTATACAGGTATCATTCATGAAGTACAGTGTACGTCTTTTTTTTTTTTTTTTTTAAGCCTCTGTACCGTATCAGGAGCCATACAGGATCTGGAGGTAAGGACTTTAACTAAAAACATATTTAGAAGTGACAATATTGAAGATTACCTCCAGGGAAAATTACACCAGTGGATCCATAGGAGAGAGTTCATTAGCTGTAGCTCTAACACAAATCCAAACATCTTGGGCAACCCAGCTTCTGCAACCCAAGAGAGGTGTTTTAAACATGGTATAATATATAGTCGTGAATCTCTAGTACATCATATGGGTAAGTCATACTTATCTCCTAATTTTTTCCCAAAATAGAGCTTTTTTTCTAAAAAGAGACAATTGAAAATTAGCTTTCGGCTGTTTCTAATTCGTAAATAGCTTTTTCGCAGCGGCGACTGCCACCGCTTGTCTGGCTTAGGGATCATTACAATTAAAGTTACTGATATAGAAGATGGTAGCCCTCTTTTTATCAAAGCATTTATTAAAATACTCTAGAAGCTAGCAAGCAGAAAACTGTATATGTTATTAATGTCCCCCAGACTTACCTCCTTCATCGCCGGGGATTGTGAAACACAAGAGGCAACCCGAGGCAGTACCTCAGTAAGGTGGCAGAATATAAATACCCAGTATCAGTATGGGGAGAGAATATACAGTGGCACAAAGAAACACAAAATTAGTCAATCTGAGCCTTCCCCAGCGCAAATAGGAGGTGCTTATGAGTCAATATGAAGACACATGGGAATTGTTGGCATACAGGGCACGATGAGCCCAACCACCCAAGCATGCTTCAGAGATAGAAAGCAACTCCCAGTTAAGTGAGTTTCTAGCAAACAGATGATATTAAAAAGTTTATTTCTTAGTTTGATTGAGGACAAGAGAGCGATTTCACCAAATCGTTTAGACCTTTGTATTCCAGGTATGAAATGGGAGCTCCCCTCCTCAACCTGTAACTAATGATGACACCATATGTACTGATGTAGGGAGTACCAAATACACACACATCTAGCAAGCTGTGAAATATTGAACCAACATATTATAGATATAATAGTTCTCAGAATAACAGCAGTTCCATATGAACATTCCAACCCACCCTGTACACTCAAATTAAACTATAAGATACCTGAGCCCCTAACAGTAATAAAACCACCTTCCCCTTAATCGCAGAACAACAGAACTTCCAACTCCAGTTTCAACACTACATCTTAACTAAAAAAAAAACTAAAGCAAGCTTAACTAACAAGTGCTATCACTAGAAACACAGTTCCAGTCACTAAGGCAATAAGGATATAATGTCCAGCAACCTTTTTTTCAAATAACAATTGAAACATACATCTACCAACATAAATATAAAATAATGTAGATTTTTGTACATTTATAGCAAAATCAGGAAACCGTGAAATGGTATGGTTTTCGAATTGTTGAGGGCCATTGATGCGAGCCAGACAAAGAAAAGCATCTTTTATCTCTGGAATGTCTTCCAGAATAGCATCTTGCAATAAGGGTGCAAAATGGTGGTCTTGGTGGGTGAGTTTGAGATGGCACACAGAGTGCTTGCTCCACTGCAAAATGTGGTGAAAAAACATCTTTAGCAAATTCTTTTTGTAGCCAGGATTCCTTATCCTCTGACTGTTCTGAGACACCCACAAAACGCTAATTATTATAGCGAAACCATCCATCCGAATTCAACAACTTAACCTTGCATTCCCACACCTCTGAAGTTAGCATAGCAATTTGATCCAGAAGGGGAGCCACTGTGACATCCATAGTAGAGATGTGGCACTCAGTCTTTGTAACTATCTGCTTAATTCGCTGTAAATTATGGCACAATTGCGAGATATCTCTTTGCATTTTACCAATATTTCCATCAGCAATTTCTTAGAAGCTGAGATGGAATGGAGGATTTTGTGTAGTTTTGGCTCAGGATCCTCCGGAGGGTCTCCGGCACCCTGTGACAGACCAAGTGTTATGATCTTGAACGGAAACACGAAAAATCTGATAGTGCAAACCACTGGAGTTTATTAACAGAAGACTCAGACAGATAATACTGGAATAATAATAAAGATATGCAGATAATTAGGTCCTTAGAGATGGCAGATAATGCTGGAACTGTGACTATGTATAAAAGATAAACTGAAGTCCATAAATGAGAAGGGAGCAAAGGTAATAGAAAATCCGTAGGGATATGTGAGAAATGACAGAAATACCTTGGCAGGGCAGCACTGAATATTAGGATACTATAACATATAACAGGAAATTAAAGAGTCCAGGAAAAACCGTGGAGAATAGCTGAGAAGCACTGGAGGATAAACTTGGAACACAGGAGTAGAAACCAGACAGGACATGTGACATAACTTCAATGAACCAACACAGAAGTGTGTGTTACTGGTTTATATGCAGTCTGAACAGTTGGGTGAGATTACAAATAACGAGCTGCAATCAAATGATTTAGATACAGGCCAGAACAGCAGCCCCTCTGGTGGTATCCAGTACTGCAAAGAATCTGGAGAGGGAGCACGGGAGCACCACCTTGGCACCACCACAACACTGCCAACTTGCTATTGCTTATAGCCAGTTTACTTTTACCTTTCATGAGGCCAGAAAGCATAGCAAGTAGAGCAGTTATAACAATTTAGGAATGGCATCATAATTGTTCCCTCAACTGCACTCAATGAATGCCCAGAAAACGGCTGAGACTGCCCATACCAGACAGCGACCTCTCACACGGCCCTCCAAAAAACAGTCACAATTGAGTGCCACCTTGGCAGCACCACAACACTGCCACTTGATATTCTTTACAACCAGTTAGGTCCTAAAACAACCAGTCTTTGTACAACCTGCCTGCTATCAAACATAGGGAGGGAGGGTGGGCAAATCCAAAATGGTAAAAGGGACCTCCTACAGGAAATAGTCCTCTTTTCTAGTTGCTGTGACAGGGAAGACCCATCCCCTCCCTATCTAAACCCAAAATCCTGACATCACAGGTGGACTGCAGCCTGTGCAATTCCACATCCAGGGAGTTTAATCTCCTGTGGGCTTAATTCAGCCCTCACCCTTCCTAAACTTCCCATGACTGATGGTTTGCACATGCTGCGGCCCATCTTCTAATTACACACTACTAAAAATAAATGGACACAACACAGATTTTGGAATTAACAAAAAGTATTTGGAATTTTATTAGGTTAAATTTTTGGGGAATTTTAATTGTCTATTTGTTAAATTACTTTTAAATTTGATGGGGGCCACAGAAGCATAGCAAGTACAGCAGTTATTACACAATTCAAAATGGAATGAAAACCAGCTCTCTCAGGTACCTCAGTGCTTCACTCAATGAATGACCAGAAAATAGCTGAAACTGCCCATACTGGACAAGACTCAGCGACCGCTTACACGGCCCTCCACAAAACTGTCACCATTGAACGCCACCACAACCCTGCCAACTTGCTATTGCTTATCGCCAATGACCAGAGCCTCCAATCTTGTCCTGCCACCATCAATAAGGAAGTTGAGAACCGACTGCTCTCAGAATACCCCTCATAAAACAATAACCCCTCCGCTAATAATAATAAACACCAACTCACTGGCCAGCCGATTCAAAAAGAGAACCAAATCCTACCTTTTCATCAACAATGAGGATAACAACATAACTCCCCTGCCAAACCACTGCAGGTCCAATCTGCTACTTCCCTAGGATACAACGTCTCCCCAGCAGAGACCACTGAAGGCACAATAGAAAGGAGCCTTGAATAAACTTCAAACCAGAATGTCACATTCAAAACAGAGATATACTGGATACATGTGAAATATGACATCCTGGCTAATGAAATAGGTGAAAAACCTCCTGACTCGGTGGGGATCTTTTCTAATAAGAGGGGGATTAAGTGCTGGCCCCAGGCCAGGAGGAAAAAATCCCTTCATGCCCCCACACAAAGTGCAGCAAGCAGACCAGCTAATTCGGTCCTTTCCAGGGCCCCAGTGGGTAGGCGAACAAACAAAGGAGCATACTATCTTAAAAATGCACATCATTCATCCTCTGGTGGCCATGCATATCTCTCCATATGTAGCCTTGTAGGCCGATGAATGTCCGAAGTTCTGTATATCTGTCACTGAAGTATTTGCTCCAGCTGTTGATCTTGTGGCTTCAATCCAGAACAATTGAATTAAAAAATCATCGACCCACAGGCTCTCTGAAAACAAGCCAGAAAAATTGGTAGTGAGAAAATGTACCTTCAGCACAAATAGTGCTTCAAACATGCCATGGCAATGCAACCCAGGCCTTCCCAAGCATGCCTGGTCCTAGACCTGTAGCGTACACTCCACCATGTTATATATGTTACGGGCGGGTGAGCATACAAGAGGAAAGGGTGGATTTACAGACTGCTACAAATTCAATTAACCATGCAGTCTCTTAAAGACACAGAAAAAACAAATGGAGCTCCATGAGGAGGGGAAGCTACCTATGTCACAGTCTTTATGAGGGTGGTCAAAATCTGGACAGCCCTGGGACACCTGGCAAACTGACAGGGATTGTGTGCGTCCTTCCCCTTCAGACCACAGGATAAGAGGTAAAACTTCCCAACATTAGCAACTCCCATGACATTGGTGAGAATGCCTTGGACTTACCTTAGGCACATGTATCTCCCCTGTACTAATGCATGCAGCAACCTCCCTGCCCCTTCTCAGCATTACTCTGATGAGTAGTGGAAAAGACAGGTGTCATGACTGCAAAGTTAACCAGACTTGTCATATTATGATTTGATGGCAGTCTGGGCTGCTTTGTTTTCCGTGCTTTACTCAGTGGCGAGAGACCCTCACAGCCGTACTAAAGAAGAAATCAACAACTCCGTGGTTAGAGAGAGCCTGTGTATGCACTCTCTGTTAGCCGCTCAAGATTGCGCTATAACTGAAAGTTACTACCACAGTAGTAAACATTATTGGCTGTATCTGTGGGATACCATGGAACTCATATGGATTATTAATTTGTAACATAAACTTTGCAATCCCATACACCTAATAACTTGCCAATAATATTCTAAAGCTGGAAAAACATTAACAATTCCTAAGGTGATACAAATCAATACAGAGGCTCTCTCATTGGTTTAATGGGCATACCAAGTGACCACAAAGCTGTATTCTGACTTGTATTGCTGACCCATAAACACAAAAAATCCCCAGTATAGGAACCTTGCAATGCTACAAAAGTCTTGCCCACTTACATTAAGTACGAGAGTGTATTAAGCATCAAGTGGCAGCAAGATTTTCTTTAATGCTATCCTTATTTAATGATGAGCTTGTGCTAGACCCCAACAGAAATGCTATCCAGAAAGATGAGAAGACTAAGTAGCCTAGCTGGCATGCCCGTAAAGTGCCCTATGGCTGACACCTATGTGCCTACTGCCTGTAAACTTCTCCCTAGTACAGAATTACGCAAACTGTATACTGCAGGTGCAACACTCTTGATTATTCCTCCAGTCTACCTAGATTATTAATCTTTTTTTTTTTTCCTTCCTGATGTGTCTACCCCGTTAAATATCTTTTTGTTATCTGCAAAAAGGTATATTTTACCCTCAATTTCCACATATATCATCAGTAGATATTAAAAAGCACTGGTCCTATTGATACTCTATCATCTGAATGTTTGACTGATCACCCCCCACCCCGTTGTCAGTCCCTGGTTAGAAACTCCTTTTTGCAAAATAGGGACATCTGAAAGTTCCTTTTCGGATGTCCCTATTTTGATTACTACACGCTTTATCATTTTTTATTTAGAATGGGTGAGTATGACAATGAGCATACTCACCCATTCTTATTTAGAAATATCGCCGCTGCCGATATCCTGCACCCGCATACCGCCGGACCGAAGGGAAAGGTGAGTAACCTCTCCAGGGTGCGGGGAAGGGAGGGTTAGGGTGAGGCTGCAGGGGAGGGAGGGTTAGGGTCAGTCTGCGAGAGGGAGGCTTAGGGTCAGGCTGCAGGGAAGGGAGAATTAGGGTCAGGCTGCGGGAGATGGTGGATTAGGGTCAGGCTGCCTGGAAAGGAGGGTTAGGGTTAGAGTAATGAGGGGGGGTTAGGGTTAGAATTAGGGAAAGGAGTGGGGGACTTTTTTTCCTTACCTTTTGGAGCACCGAAAGCTCGGTGCTCCGTGGATCGATTGCTATGCCTCATCGAGGCATATGCAATCGAAATCCCAGCCAGTTTGAAACTGGTCGGGAGGAAACAGCCCTATCGAAATAGGGCCGTTCTAATCGGGGACCCACACCCCTCCACCCTTTCCTTCCCCTCTCTCCTACCCCCCTTTCTCCAGTAGAGCTTACTGTTTTAAAGGTTTATATATGTTATATTACTTTGATCTTTTTTCTCTGCTTTGTGACAGATTAATAATTGTTACCATGTGTTCGTAATATATAACTAGCAGTTCTGTGCTTGTGCCTTGTGATGGATGTACTGTAATCTCTTCTATTTGAAAACATTTATAAAATTGTCTATAAAAAAACCACTGGTCCAAGTACAGATCCTGGGGAATTTCAGTGGTAATCTTACCATCCCCAAAAGGTATCCCATTTACTACAACTGTTTCATGTCTATCCTGTAACCAAGATTGTATCCAGCGAACTATCTTTTATTCTGGAAAACTTTCCAACTTACTTAACAGTCTGTGATGTGGCATAGTGTCAAAAGCCTTTCTGAAATCTAGATGTCTGTCTACACATATCCTTTGATCTACTACATTAGTGACCTAATCAAAAGATTCAGTAAGAACTTCTAGATCTGATTTTTTTTGAATAATTTCCTGTTTTTTGTTTTTCTAGATCTCATCAGATTACTGGTGCTTCCATACAAACATACCTACTGGAGAGTACTCGCATAGCACATCAGAATACTTTAGAGAGAAATTTCCATATCTTTTACCAGGTTTGTAAGATTCCTTTATTAAACCATGATAATTTGATTGGCAACACATGACCTAGTCCTGCTGCTATTCTTAGCCGAATACATATATCTCTTCATCTCAGTGACTGAGGCCTATTAATGTTGTTACATTTCTGTAAAATTTTGACCTGTTTTAACAGTAGTATTCATAGTGATTCTTTTATTTGTTTATGTGTCTGTCTATAGTGTCCAGTATTACAAAAGAATAGGTGTGGATGCAACTAATCAAAAGATTTGTTTGACATGATCTCCTCCAAAAGAATCCATTTTGCTTTGTATCTTTTAATTTACTGGATCTAAGATATTGTACAGTTTGTTCATATAACAATGTATTTATTGATTTCAATGCTTCTGATATTAGACTCAAAAGTATGTTGTTAGCAACTTCTCCACTACTGTCACATTTATGCAGGAGCCTACATTTGTTATTTTCCAGTTTTCTGTAATTCCTTCTGTTTCTCTGATATCGAGACTAGAGTGGAAAAAATTATTTTAATTGGGTTTTGTGAGGAAGGAAAGGAGGGTAGAGTAAGGGGACCTTTTCTTGCTAGTTTTAACTAGGGTCTTCAATCTGACTACATTCATGCTAATGATTGCTACCACATAACTGTTCCCTCACCTACTCTCCATTAGGATTCCTTTATCTGTATATGTGTCTGTCTATAGTGTCCAGTATTACAAAAGAATAGGTGTGGATGCACTGAATTTGGAAAAAAACCTACCTCATCATATAGGCAGAGAACGAGTATCTATTCCAAGGGGGGACCTCAGATCTTAAAGTAATGCATCAAGGAATAAATACAAACAGCTCATATAATAAAAGAAAATGAATAAGTGAATGTAAAAATGGATTTGTTGAAATCGGACAGACGATGTGGCCTGACTGCTGGACTGCAGAATTGTATCCAACTCCTCGTCATCCACTGGCCTCAGTTCTACCTCCCACTTGATTCTCAGCTTAGCCATATCAGTTGACATTGCCCCTCTTAGGACGAATAGGCAGGGGATATTGTACCCTCTCTGGAGAGACCCTCAACCAATACCTTGACAGGTGAGGGGAGAACAGTCCGGGCGTTCTCTCGAAATTGGACACGAATAACGTTCCTGAGTTGCAGGTATCTGTAAAAATAAATGTAGGGAATAGAATACTCCTCGTGGAATTGGGTAAAAGATTCCCAGAGTATTGATGTTATGCACTAAATACTCCTCCAGTGCTAACAGTTCTGCAAGATATCTATTGCCCCACAGAGGAGTTTCAGGGTCCAGTCCCTCCCTCTTCAGAATACCATAAACTGCTCTCCACACCAGCCTAGCCTCATTGGTCACTAGTAAGTTTTGTAGTGGAGTCCAATCAGGGTTGCCCCAGGACTTTAAGAACTATTCTGTAGTATCCACTTTTCCCCTTACCCAGTCCATCACATGAATTAATTGAGTGGCCATGTAGTATAATATGAGATTTGGCATAGCTAGGCCTCCATCATCCTTATATCTCTGCAGTATGTTCAGGTGCATTCGTGCCCTGATGATATATGGCTATGGATCTTTTGAAATACCCTTTTGGGCAAATATAATGGTGCATGTTCCAGGGGGTTTTATGAGATTGACTCTACCAGACATAGTAAGAGGGAGTTTTTCCCACAATTTGATTTTGATTTTAATGTATGTAGTAATAGGGTCAATATTTAGTGTCACATACTCTAAATGATTAACCGAAATCCAGATGCCCAGATATAAAAATTTTGTAGCTCAAACTAATTGGTGATGACCATCCATGGCTGTTGGGATCACTCCATTTAGAGGAAATAGGTTGGATTTGTTCCAATTAATCCATAATACTTAATCCCGCAAAATTACCAAATTCCTCCACTATTTCCAGTAATCTAATCAGGGAGCCCTCCGCACCTGCTAAAAATAGAAGCATATCGATCGCATAAAGGGCCATTTTATCCGGTGCCTCCCCCCCCCCCAGCCCATGTAAGTCTTTTGCTTCTCGGATTAAGCATGCCAGTGGTTCGATTGCCATAGCAAACCGTGCAGGTTACAGAGGGCAGCACTGGCGTGTTCCTCTTCCTAGCACAATGGGTTGCTAGTATGGTCATTTACACATATGCGCGCAGTTGGGGTAGAGTACAATATTTTAACCCACTTTAGGAAGGTGTCATTAACTTGGAACCTATGGAGAACTTCCTACAGATAAGACCATTTGATGGAGTCAAAGGCCTTGGCCGCCTCGGGGGACACGAACAACTGCCTCATCACTCTCCTCCCCCGATAGCTGTAAACACAAAAATTGACAGTGAAAAATTTGCAAAAATGTTTGTATGCTTCCCCAGGAATACCATCAGCTCCTTGTGCTTTGTGGTTAGATATAGCGGATATAGCCGCTTCAACTTCTAGTTCGCTGATGAAGAGATCTGGCCTCTGAATCCATCTGGGGAAGATTAATTTTGTCTAGAAAAGAGGCAAGCTGGAAGGGAGAATACTGCGCCTGGGATTTGTATAAGTGTGTAAAAAAGGTAAGAATCACCTCAGCAATCTTCCCTCATAATGTACAGTCCCATCCAGATAAGTAATTGCTGGAATAGCCTTCTCCTCCATCTCACCCCTAGCAAGTCGAGCCAAGTAGCTGCCACAGGCATCTGAATAGAGATACTGATTATGGGGTAGATCCAGAACTACGTTTTTCCGCGATTTTACGTGTGGCGGAGACGTAAATTCGCAGTTACGTACGCACTGCGCATGCGCACCACAGAAAATACGCACATTCACGTAGCGTAATTGTGAACGTATGGGAAATTCACGTATGTGTCACGTAAATACTTCGGTGTGGGCGTGCCAATTTTACGTTAGTGAACAATACGTGCGTTTTACGTGAAGTAGGCGGGGGGTGGTATTTAAAGTGTACAGTATGGGCGTGCTAAGCTGCGTACGTTCACGTAGTCAGTACGTCCGTTAGCGGACGTATGCTGTTACATTAGAAAAAGTTAAGGTAGGGTTTGGGTAGCGTATTTTGACACAATACGTCCATGCAAGGGGTGTGCCGAGGGGAGTGTAGCGAACTTACCTGTACGAAAATACGCTCCGCGAATAAACGTACGGCACACGTAGTTCTGGATCTACCCCTATGTTTGTTTTGCTATGTTTTTTCAGTAAAGCTTTGCTTCCATTCAGTTTGGGCTCTAAGCCACTCCAGCCGGTCAGCTAGGGAGTGAATTGAAAGGTACACAGTCTCCAGGTCCATACAGTGCCACTCCAGGTCCCTCTCCTTTTGTTTGCTACTTTTTAAAATCTGTGTTACTCATTTTATAAATATGCCTCTTCTCATGTAGGCTTAAAAGCGCCCCAAGTAACGGTTGGGGTGGTAGTAATAGGGTTAGTATGGAAATAGTGTCCTCTCCAGACTCCAACAAGGAAAGCCAATAAGGATTCAGTTTTCATAAGCGGATACCTGAGTTAAGAAGATTAATATTAAGCAACAGAGGGGAGTGGTCTGAGATTCCCCTGGGTAGGTATTGGATCTCTGCTACTTGTGGTAGCAGGCATGGGGATAACAAGGCTAAATCTATTCGTGATAAAGAGTGGTATGACGTTGAATGGCAGGAGAACTCTAGGAGAGGATAGATCCTATCAGGGTTACGGAATTTCAATGCGTCTATCACCAATTCCTCCACTTGTTTGGCAAAAGGGGATGTAGTTTGTGTCAGAGGAGTGCCTTCATTGCATATCTAACTATCACTATGTTAAAATCCCATATATCAGGGAATTTAGCTAAGTAAGTAACTACAGATTTAAGCAGGCAATTCGAGTATGGAGGGGGAATATACAGTGTTAACAGGAGGATAGGTGACGTGTCCAGCAATGCTTTAAGGAAGACATATCGGCCAGCAGGGTCAATGTGTACATCCTGCAGAGCAAAATTTTAATTGTTCCACACCAGGATTGATACCCCACCCATTGGCGTTTTAATGCCAGCACCTTACCACCTTGCAGATGGGTCTCCAACAAGCATACTATGTCTGGGCCTTGTTTCCTAATATAGTTGAGGACCAATGATCTTTTGATTTTGTTACTGAGGCCCCGGACATTCCATACTAGTAATGATAGATTGTGTTTTGCGCCTCTATTCATAATGATTAAGTTTATCCACTATTACTACGGGATGGAACCATACTTTAACCAGAATGTGTGAGTACCTAATGATTTAAGTAAGTGAGAGTTCCTTGGTACAGCACTGCAACCATCAATATTGTCTGTTAAACACAAGAGAAACATTGGATAGTACTTGAATAACAAGAACCACTATAAGGTACAGTGACATGCTGTTAACTAATAACCAAAAATCTAGCCCCTTCTGCTTGCACCCCTTAAAACTAGGGTATACCTCTATCCCAGAAACCCCCCCCTCTTTCTCAAGCTTCTCCCCCAAAGGCACTAAATGTACAGTAACTTAACTGCAGCTATAACCTGACAAGAGTCTACATATAACTATTAGGCCCCGCTAACCACCCTTCTTAAAGAGGAGAAATCTTATCAGTTCCTGAAGACGGGATCCGCCACAGTTGGAGGTCCTACATTAGTCAACAAAGCTCCAGGAATCAACGTCTGGGTGAGGCTGCTCGACGACGGTAGTGTTCCAGCCAATGCTCGGCTTCTCGTGGAGTTGTAAAGAAGTATGTCTCACCACCCGCAACCACTCGCAGTCTGATGGGATATGGATGGTGGAGGTCTCTCAGCTTCTTCCTGATTGGAGTGAACTGGGCTTGTGTTTTTTTTGTACCTCCAGCGCATAATCAGAGTAAGCAGACGTAACGGTTGCGTTGCCAAACTTTATGGGACCATTCTGTCGCAGGAGACATAGCAAGAACTTTGCAATGAGGATGCATGGGCCCAGACCTGGCCATGGTGGTTGAGATGGAACTCTATGCACTCTTTCAACTGCAAAGTGTATAGAAAAGGCTTCTTTCCCAAATTCTTTTAACAGGAGATTTTCCAGAAAAGTTTCAGGATTCTGACCTTCCACCCACTCTGGAAGGCCCACAAAGCACAGATTATTACGCCTTAGTCTTCTCTCCAAATCTGAAAGCTTGGTTCTGCAAGCGTGTACTTGTTCAGTTAGATCTTTTTTAAGCGGGTTGACGTTATCTTCTATGTCGGAGATCCTAAGTTCCACTTCCCCCATTCTTTCTCTCATTCTTTGCATGTCTTGGTGGAGAAAAGTAATATCCGTTTGTACTTCTCCCATTTTGTCAACCAGTGTTTTTTCACACAAGGTTATTGTGAGCAATAATTGTTGAAGAGTAGGAGTTGTAGTTGCAGAGGAAGAGGCATCATCCTCTATGGATTTGGGAGATTGAGGTTGTTGTCCTCCTGTAGGTTGGGAACTGGAAGGTGCATGTCTGCTAAATCTTTCTAGCTTTGCTGCAGCAGCATGTCCGGTTTTTCCCATAACACTGTTATTTTTGCGGGAGTGTACTTTAATACGGGTACTATGATACAATACAGTTCAGATCTGGGGCACGGAAAGCTGGTTCTATTCACGGAAGTAGAAGTGCATCAAATAAGCCTGTTAAACAGCAGGTAAGTAGAGAACTGGGATTGTTTGAAGAGAGTCTGGAAAATGACAATCGGTAACACATAACACTAAGTCTGGCTTACTGTTAGGATTAATTCCAAGCTAGATCTTGCTGTATGCTTGTAGCAGGCATAAAATTAGGAGCTCTGTTTTAAGAAATTAGTATGGCAGTGAAGTTGTCTGTGCCTTTTTGTATGTTATAGTCAATGTAGATAACTATCTGTTGCACCAGCAAGTTATTCAGAGGCGG
>WWET01005517.1:46182-61418 GCA_011038615.1 Limnodynastes dumerilii | reverse complement strand
GTGCGTGGGCCCCGGCGGCTGCCAGGCAGGGGGGGGGGGGGGGGGGTGGAAACCGAAATGGACTCTTACTGTACTGCCATAACTATATTATGTAGCAGGGATAGAGTGGAGAGCTCTTGGCTGAAAGAATCATTGAGACGGTTCTGGGTGCCAGATCACCTGTTAGCTATCATTCAGCTCTATCAATGTGAGCTTTTCTGCACTTGCTGTATTGTGGCAGCATGTGGATCCACAAGATGGCCCTCAAAATGGCAGCTTTTGACACCAAACCATCCGCTTCGGGTTTTCTATGGGCTGCAGGTACCTGTAATGGAGCTAGGTGGACAGGTCCAGAAAAACTAACCAGCGGCTCCAGTCACTTCTATGGGTGCTTCCGTGTCCTTGCACTCCCCAAGTGGTAGAGCGTGTGAGGGGAAGCCCCGTTGTCAGTGCTCCCAGACCCGCTACTACAGACTGTGTGTTCCGATGTTTAAGCGGCACAGTGATGTCTCCCCAGAAGCTGTATCACGGTAAGGGGTAATTGCGGTGGCAGCGGGTGACTCCTACACTGTTCTTCTTACCCCATCAGCTTCCAAGCCGCGCCCCCATAAATAAATGTTTAATACCGCTTTCACATCACCAACTATGAAAAACCTGGATTTTTCAGAGAAGAAATACCGGGTCAAAAAAGGCAACTTTAAGCACACAAAAACATGGGAAAATTCCTGGGTCAGACACTTTAACATCTCCAATGAATTTCCCGGGTTTTAGTGCGGCAGGGCATGCTGATGTTTGTAGTGCTTCAGGAATCAGTATGCCCAAGGATGCCAGGGCATGCTGGCGCTTGGAGAACCACAAGCTCCAGCATGACCTGTCATCCTTTGCCCACAGCGGCGTGTCAATGTCCCCATTAGAACTCTAATAAAATATAGGGCCGACCCTTTTAAAAAAAAAAAAAATTAACATTTAATGCCCCCTATAAAAAAATTATTACATTGAATACCCCTAACATTAAAAAAACCTTAACATTTAATGCCTCCCATATAAAAGAAATTTTTTTTTTATAGCGCTATTATAAAAAAACTAAGCATTTAATACCCCAAATATTAAAAGAATAATGACATTGAATACCCCAAATAATATTTTTTTTTTTACATTTAATACCCTAAATATTAAAAGAATAATTACATTGAATACCCTAAATAATAAAGAAATATTTACATTTAATAACGCTAATGATATAATTCATGAAATAAATAAATTCATGACATTAAAATGATAAATAAAAAGAAGAACTTACCATCTTGAATTGGATCCAAGCTTTTAATCCGTGGGGGAGGTCTTTGAAAAAAAAAAAAAACCTATGCCACCGCTGCAACTTATGTCCTGCAAGCACATATTTATACCCTTGGCCATCCTGGGAAATCACGTTTGGTCACCATGGAAACAGGATTTCCCAGGCTGGCCAAGGATATAAATATACCCCAATGACAGCAGAGCTGTCATTATTGCAGCAAGGAGCTGACCAGCTCACACACATTAACTCCTCTAAAGAAATCCTATACTGGATGAAACACATCAGAAGTGTTAATTATTTTTATTCAGATTCAAGGTACCTTGTTTTTGCCGGCTAATTATTTTTTCAAGAATTTCTTGCTCGATTGGAGTTTTCAAAACTGCAGTTTCAGCATCTCTCCATTTGCTGTATGAGCACTTGAGCAATGGAGAGAGAGAGAGGGGGCGGCTTTGTATTAGGCCAACTGCCGAGTGCACGGGCGAACCTTTTTCATTAGCATACTACTGATTGAGAGTGGTGGCCGAGGAAAGAAAAGGAGATAGGGGGTGACTGTGATCCCCACAGCCTATTACACCAGCTGACCAGCATCAAGCTTAAGACTTCTAAACGTAAGATTATTCCTCATTCCTCGTACCACTTGTTTATATGCCGTTATTAACTACCCAACCGCCCACTGTCTCATTATCGAGTTTCACTATATGGTTTTGTACTGCATTTTAAACAGAGTTATTTGCCAAATATTTTTTGGATATTTTTTGGATTCTTTTCTTTTGTGCATCTTAACTAGTGCCTAAGCTACCAACAACTGTATCACCCAAGTGTCATTTTTTGGGTCACATTTGGACCTCTCATAAGTGGACTTTGTCAATCTATTGGACACTCAAGAATTCATTATATTCAAGGGCTTATGTATCATTTGATTAATTAAATACATTGACCTATTTAAAGGGTAAGAGACTTCCATATAGGTCTTTATATCGATTATGTCTTATTGATGAATTGTTAGACTGGCTATTTTATTGTGTACAATTTTTGTTTTTAATTTATTTATTTATATCTAGTACCAGATTTGTTACATTCAAGTAAATTATTGTTATTAATTTGGAAGGTTTTTATTTTTATATTTATATATGTATATGTGTAATTACAATTAATTATTATTATAGTTGATTGTCTGCTATCACACAGGACAACGCTGCTTTTCTCCCTTTTTTAGGTGTGTCTTGGTGACCTATTTTGACCATGCCCCTATTTTGTTTTCTCTAGACCACCTCAACGTATATCTTTACTGCTTCCTTTCACACCCTTATACCAGAGAGGACTCTAGAGCATTTCTCCTAAACAAATGGGATGTATAGCAAGACTGTAATATTGAAGACTGGGACAATACCATTATTTTTTTTCTGTGAGGCATTGAAAGGCATTATGCGAAGATATGTCATCAATTATATTGTGAGATAAGGAAGAGAGACAGAACATACATATTGTAAACTGATACAGAGGTAGCAATTATTTAAAACTTATACTGAGCCCTCAGAATATTTAAAGCATACCTACAAGTCTCTCACTTACATAAAATTCTTCTCCTTCTCTTTGGTCCATTGCTAACTGACCAAGTCTAGTATGAATATTATAGTTAGTTGAATAAACCTGGAAGGATTCTTAAAAATATGACCACGGTGTGAATAAAAAATAGCCATGTAGTATTAATTAAAAAGCTCCATTCAGTCCTTCATTGTTACTGGATATACTGTCAGAAACACACCTTTCTAGACTTATGCAGGACTAGTTTAGATATTCTTTATCAGTGCTGGTGCTAGGGTGTTTGGCACCCTTCAGCCCCATTGCAAACTTAAAATTTGCGCCCTTAAATTTAAAATTTGACACCAGTGACCTTCCTTGATTGTACTAAGCATATAAATGTCATAAAACACAATTTTGCAACCACGATAAAAGAGAAAATTAAGTCACTACTATACTATACAATACGGACAGTGGACCATGTTCAGACTTAAGAGAGCAATTCCGCACCTAACTTTCCTGTCCAGTCCGCAAAACTGCCCCCTATTTTTAGGTGCCATAGGCTACCTTATCTTACCATGCGTATTTTCCTTCTTAAGAAGGAAAATACGCATGGAGAAAGGCTCCCCCACCCACTTCTTCCTAAATCCTCCTTGAGGCTTCCTTGGCATGCCTCCTTCTGCCTAACCTACTAACCTGGCACGTAGATTGCGTAGCAGGTCATTTCTTAAATCCCCTCTCTTAAGAAGCCAAAGCTTCTTAAGTGTGAATCCAGCCCAGTGTCCTAGTCTCTGGTATACAATTCCAAAACTTCATCCTAAGTATTCCCCATTCATGTATCTCTAGCTCCCAATATTCTCAATTCATGTGTCTCTAGCTCCCAGTATTCTCCATTCATGTATCTCCAGCCTCCCCAGTATTCCCAGTCATGTGTCTCCTGCTCCAAGTATTCTCCATCATGTCTCTCCAACATACCCAGTATCTGATGTTTTAGTCCCCCAATGTGAGGGATAGGATTTGTCTAGTTAATGATCAACTGAACATGAGATTTTAATATAACGAGAGACTGAAGTTGAGAAAATTCTTCTCCAGCAGAAAGACAGACACTATACATGTTCCTAAAGATATTAAAGAAATGTTCCCAAACACACAAGAGCAATTGGCAATGTAATCTCACTTCAGAAAGAGAATGATAACCCTGATGATGTTGAAACTTTGATTAATTCAGTTCCATTAAAGAAAAAAAAAATCGGAAGTTTTATTAGTTACATTATAAAAACAACTTGATAGAAACCTTTTTTCCAGGCTTCCCTCCATGATTTCAAAGAACTCTGCCTAAAAACTGAGAAACAACCATTTAAAGATAATCTAAATAAAATGGAAAGGGCAGCTAATAAATCTCTGTTGAAAGATAAATAAGTAATCATAAAACCTGTGGAGAAAGGGGGGGGGGTTGTCATTTTTGGGAAGGCAGATTATATTAAAGAAGCGAATATACAGCTTTAAAATTAAAAATTTTATAAAATTCCCTCCTCGGGATCAAGAAAAGAGAGCTAGTAGGGACTAGCTCTGACAAACAACACTGAGAGACAGACAGGACGAACTAGGGCGCACACACACACTCACAGAGGTGCCACACAGTCACAACCAGAGGAATGGGATAGGCTGGGTCAGGAGGAAATACAGGGTAATAAGACTAGAAAAGACAAGGAGAGAGGCAAGGGTTAATTGGAGCAGTGGCACTCAGAGATGACAGGAAAAATGCACAAGGCAGAGAACAATAGCAGAGCTGGACACAGACTAGAGACCTAGAGCTATAACCAGCAGTGAGAAATAGCACTGCTGGAGCTTATGAGGAGACTGCTGGTTATTGATTGTTCAGCAGACCAAAACAGGTGAAATGATTAGCTGGAATCCTGCCAGCAATCACAGCAGTCAGGAGGCCATAAAAGAGAGAGTGAGAAGGATGGCGCCCATTAATCAACAGCTGCAGGATTCAGACATGTGCAGGCTGTCCATCGTGTAATGGCCTCCAGGATTTCCACATAGGCACTAGGTTAGGACAGCAAGGGCCTGTATCAAACAAGGTAAGTACTTACATGTCACCACGATTAGAGTGGCGACATGTAACAATTACATTGACGATTTATTCTTTATATGGGAAGGTGAATGGGATTATATTTTTCTTTTTATGCAATATCTCAATAATAATAATTTTAATTTAAAATTCACAAACAGTTCTATAACTACGACTATTAATTTTCTAGACATCATGGTCTGGGTAACTGGGAACACCCTGAACACGCACACTTATCAGAGGGAGATAGCAACCACTTCCTGCAATTTAAAAGTTGCGACAAAAAAAGTTGTCTGGAAGGTGTTCTGAGCAGTCAGTTTATCAGATTAATATATTGCTCTATTCTACCGTTCCCAGAGCGAACAATTAATTAGCAGCTTCCTCACAAAGGGCTACACTAGAGACAATGGGCCGTATACACACTTAAGTGTGAGTTAGTTGCAGACAGAACCGCACCTAACTCACTCATGCAGCCCCTAACACGCCCGTGTTTTTAGGTACGTTGTGCCATAGGGTTGCGTAGTTTCTTACTTAAGAAGGAAATTACGCATGACAATGCCTCTCTCTGCCACCCCCCGGCTTATATAATTCCCTCCCTCTCCCGCTTCTTACTAAACACACCCCCAGGTGGCATTAGCACCTCTCTTTCTAACTAAACTACTCTGTGCGGTCTCTAAAGACCGCACAGAGGCAATCTACGTACCTAACTGGAGCATCTTAGGTGTGAATACGGTTCATTGTCACCAAAGCCTACAATGAAGATGAATCCAGAAATAAAGATACTCTACTTAGAGAATCAAAACAGAGAGCTATAGAGCCAACCAAAGTGAATGAAAATGTATTGTTCCTTACTCATTATTCCTCAAGTGTGGGCAGAATTAGACAAATAATACAAAATAATACAAAGATTTTAAAGCTAGATAATCATTTAAAACCTTTATTTGATAAGACATCTATCGTTGTTTACAAAAGGCTAGGAGCCTTAAAGATATCCTGGTTTATAGTTTTTGTTTTTTTTTTAAACTCCTTACCATAATAATACATCTACCTGGCCGTCTAAGAAACCAAAGGGCTTCTATTGCTGTGCACAAAACACATGTGAAATGTGCTTGTTTTGTGAAAACAAAGCGACAAATTAAATCTTTTTTTTCTTTCTCTCCTTTGTTCAGAATGGATTAGAGATATATCATTTTGATGATTGTGCTATTTTTCAACCTCATTAACTGTTACTATATATTATATTATATTTTACTATTTTATTTATGTTGTATAGGTTATACCATTTACTGATGGCAAATATTTGCTAAAGAAACAATATACCTGTTTGGACAACCTATGAGCTGTATTTTGGAAAATACCTTATATGTATCTGTATATATGCTTTCAGTCTAACTAGTAGTGTTAAAGATGCTCTGTAGACTAGTATATTGAGAACACACCCTTATCATGTGTCCAAAGAGTTAATTATTCACCTTAATTAAATAAGGACTTGAATAAGCTTCCTCTCAGCAGCCACATAACCTTTTGAGCGGTTGCAATCTCCGCTAAGAAAAAGTTCCTTTTCGAATGTCCCTTTTTCGAATACTTACCTTTTTCTACTTTTTTTTAATGAATGGGTGAGTGTGCCGAATTTTATGAGAATTTTTGGAATTCAGATTTTCTTTGCGGGGGCCCACACCCCCTTCTAAAGGAAACCAATTTCACTGGTAAAATGCGTTAAGGGCTCTCTGATTTTACTTTGCAATAAGAAATCAGTGGAACTGTTAGATTGTGATCTAACCATAATCAAGCCAGCCCGCACTTGTAATGGAACAACAGAAAGTATATTGTGGTGTGATTTCTGAACCTAACCAGAGGAGTCACTATTCTAATGTAACCAAGCATGCTTTATAAATAAAATAAAACTAAAATATTGACTATATTACAAGCTCTAATTGTTTCTAAGTTGAGAAAATGTCTGCTTAAATTTTAAACTGTGTGAGATAAGTGGGTGGCATTTCCTGTTACTCTCTGGGACCCAGAGATCATACAAGAGGTCATACAAGGTTAGTGGGTTGATACCCTGGTGCCTGGCATAGCATATTTTCTAGCCTATACACTACAGAATGAAAATGCATATTTATTTTTCTCTTTTATCTCTTTTTCTGTATTGCATCATTTGTCAGCAATTTTAGGGTAATTTAACTATCTTTTATCTCTTTTTCTGTATTGCATTATTTGTCAGCAATTTTAGGGTAATTTAACTATTTCTACCACATCTGTTTTTGCTCCCTTTATGCTTATGAAAAAATACATGTATTTGACTTTTAATTTGAGATTTGAAACTTGTCTTTAAATAATTAGTGTGGAACCATTGTGCCTGATTCAGAGATACGATTTCCACGGCACTTAGGAGCGTATATTTAAGATCTTAGAAAATTTGCATTACTGCGCATGCGTAGTAATAGTGCAACGCCGTCTACGTAGCGGTTAGGAGCGTAAATTTGCTAAGAGCGTAAGTTTGAATCGCACGCAAGCACTTAAGATGTTAAGTGCTGTGAATCTTTAAGAGCTTAAGGATTTGCATGGAAATGGGCGGGGGGAGGCAGGGAAATGAGGGAAAGTGGGCGCGGGCTGACACTTAGGATCTTAAATGAACGCTACCACGTCACTTAAGATCCCAAATGACAGCGCAGAGTTAGGGCTAGTCAATGATGGTCTAAGTTTAAGATCCACCGCTGTTTGCAAGGGGAGTGACTATTTATGCAGTGGGCTGTAACCAGCTAAGATCTTAGCTAAGGTACGTATATTTGCGATCTTTTCGCAATCGCATCTCTGAATCAGCCCCATTGTGTAAAAAAAATAGGTAAATTCCAGCCTACTTTTTTTAAAACATTATTTGGTCAGTAGTAAGTATATCTGTCATATACTAATAATTTGAAGTGAGTTATTGTTGCTTAAACCATAATCTTTCATTGTTCTCATGTGCATTTATTGTAGGAAAGGATGTGCTTTTCTTGTAGAGAATGATCTTTCTTTATAGTCTTTGGGCCAGATCCATACTTAAGTTCCCTGTAAATACAATTGTGTAGCGTAGTTAGG
This sequence comes from Limnodynastes dumerilii, assembly GCA_011038615.1. NCBI lineage: Eukaryota > Metazoa > Chordata > Amphibia > Anura > Limnodynastidae > Limnodynastes > Limnodynastes dumerilii. The sequence continues at coordinate 53,463 of WWET01005517.1, read as the reverse complement.
CTATCGTAAATGCATTTCCCCGGGCACTCCCCTCGGACGCACGTAATTTTACTAACGCATTTCCGTTCACAATGAACTTTTATCAGGGTTCAGCATTGTGAACAAAAACGCGTTGGAGAATATTAGTAGCAAATACTTGGAGCTCCTGACCTTTTTCCATGTGTTTTGGCTACAGCCCGGGCTTCTTAACAACTTTCTTCCTGTCAGCACCTCGTACATGGAACATTGTACCAACTATTGAACGATCAGTGCATATGAGCTCCTATATCGAATTCAACTTCTGAACTTTTGGGATTTATACATTTTTATCCTTTTTTTGTGTGTTTGGATTTATATAGATTTTATTTTTCCAAGATTTTAGTGTTTGTAATTTTACGTTTATTGAATCCTTATTGTGTCAGCAAATAGAAGCGTCTGAATATAGCTGTGTTTTTGTGTATCTCCGCAGGCGATAGGTAAAATAACCCCTGTCTGTGGGCAGCAGTTATTTGTTTCTTGGGGGTCTATTTACAAAGGTCGAATTTTTTAAGTAAAATCAATTCGCAGCATTTCGCCGCGATTATGCCACGATTTTTTCATTTAAATCGCGGGATTTACAAAGAATCGATTTTGCCGCGATTTAAATGGGCTAAATCGCGGTGATTTTCAATAGAAAACCACTGCGATTAGGCCTTTAAAAAATCGCGGCAGGCAAAAAAATTACTAAGTCCAGCATGGCTGAAATCCTTAGCCATGCTGTACTGATAGAACTACAAGGCTCAGAAATGATGAGACTTGTAATAATATCAGCGGCAGCATGGCTAACCATTGCAGCTATGTGTGTGTCTGCGTGTAGTGTAAAAAAAAATTACCGTTCACATTAAAGAATAAAAGACAGTATGCATGTAAACAAGTTATAAACCCTAACTAATATTGTCTCCTACTGTGTGCACTTACCTGCTGTGGTCATCTCTCCTAACCTATGTGTAATGTGTGTATTGTATCGTGTGTATTAAATAAAAATGATGTATCACTCACAGTTTGATGTCTTCTTCCTTCGTATTTTCTTATTGCTATGATGATTTTTCTTCAATTGATTGAAGTCTTCATCTTCATTGTAATCTACGATGGCGACGTTCCGTTCATCAGCTGCTGACAGGACGCTGCAAAACTTCTTCTTTCCATCCGGACTGCTTCAAATGATAGTAAGGTACTAGGGGGCAGTATTTTTTATAGTGGAGATGACGTCACAAACAGTAGAGGACCAATGTAACAGACGTCATCTCCACTATAAAAAATACTGCCCCCTAGCAACCTCACTGTCATTTGAAGAGGTCCGGATGGGAAGAAGTTCTGCAGCGTCCTGTCAGCAGCTGAAGAAAGAATAGAGGACCAATGTAACTGACGTCATCTCCACTATAAAAAATACTCTAGCCTAGCGACCTCACCGTCATTTGAAGAGGTCCGGATGGGAAGAAGTTCTTCAGCGTCCTGACAGCAGCTGAAGAAAGAAGAATCGCCATCGGAGACTGCAATGAATAGGAAGACTTCAATCAATTGAAGAAAAATCATCTCAGCTATAAGAAAAAAACGAAAAAAGAAGACTTCAAACTGTGAGTGTAAAAACATTTTTATTTAATACACACGATACAATACACACATTACACATAGGTTAGGAGAGATGACCACAGCAGTTAAGTGCACACAGTAGGAGACAATATTAGTTAGGGTTTATAACTTGTTTACATGCATACTGTCTTTTATTCTTTAATGTGTGTTTAATGTGAACGGTAATTTTTTTTTAACACTACACGCGCACACACACACACACACACACACACACACGGCTGCAATCGCTAGCCATGCTGCCACTGATATTATTACAAGGCTCATCATTTCTGCACTTATTTTTTGACACACAAAAACACATGTCAACTCCGTTGACATGTGTTTTTGATGCTCCGGACCGGCACCACAGCCGGAACTCGCAGCTCTCTGGGGGGGAATTTTATATCACACTAAAGGCGATTTCTTAAAATCACCTTTAGTTAATGCCGCGATTTTTTTTTTCTATTTTTTCTATGGAAAACATCTGGACGAGTTTTGTCCAGCGATGTTTGCTTGGTCGATTTTGCTAAAGGATAAAGTCCCGGGACTTTGCCTTTAGTGAATACGGCGATTGCATAATCGCCTGCAAAGTCCCGGGAGTTTAGCTAAATCGACCTTAGTAAATATACCCCTTGGAGCGCTATTTGATTAGATTGTTTCTTGCACAATACTTACAAGAATACTGTCTTACCCTCTTAAAAGATACATTTACTTTTACTTGTTTAAATAATATTTATTATTACTATTTTCTTCACTATGTTTAAGTTGAGGTTATACTCTTGGGTTTTGTGTTTTATACCTACAGCCTTCACACATGCTTATATTGCAAACATATTTGTCAACACTGGCTTCCGGATCCAGACCCCTGCATGCTTTCCGTACGTGTGGGGTCTGTCCATCCGACAGAAAGAGAGGAGTGCATGCCTCCTGTCACTCCCCTCTCTCGTGCAGGCAATATGGAAGTTTACGCTGCTATAAGACTGCCTTAAGTCAATCGTGCAGATCAGTGGTCTGTACGACCGCTGAGCCGCATAAGTGTGCCCCCGCCCACATTGTACAATTAGCATGCGTCTCCCTGCAAACTTTAGTGGGCAGAGGAGAAGCACAGCCCACTTGTTAACAAGGACAACTGTTTCAGAAACTACAGAAGACAAGAAGAAGGAGCCTGTAAAAAAAGGAAAATGTATATTTTAGATCAAGGTTAATGGGGATGGAGGAATATAGCTTTGTTATGGGGCATATAAAACTCTATTATAGGGGATAATTTAATCACGTCTAAAAAGGAATAAAAGACTATATAATGGGGCATATGAAGTCCCATATTAATTTCTTCTTTGCTAAAATAGGTCTCTATATCCATAAGATAACTTTTTTGAACTCCTTAATTGTACTTAAATTATTTTCCATAGTAGTGCTTTTTTCCACCGTTATAGGGTTCTGTATCATATTGAATCCTATTATGGGAAAAATAAGATGGTATTTATTATTGATACTTTGAATCATCACAATTAAGGGAGAATAAAAAGCTTTATTGTGGGTCATAATACATATAACAGGGCTCTCTATGCTCCATAATCAAGTTTTATTTTTAATCCTCATTATATCCCATAATAGACCTTTATAGCACCTCCATTATAGGGCTTTATTTAGAAAATAATTTGTAACGGGAATAATCTGAGCACAGTTGTGCACATAGGACAAAAAAGAGAAATACAGAGCGCTCTAATGGAAATATGTAGCAGTCTCATGGGGCATATGTTGCAAATTAATATTTTCTTAATTGATTTTATAATTTTTTTTAGGCTTTTGTATTTATCTCTTTTGAGTAATTTTTTTTTATTAGCCCCAAAAAATATTAATTATGGTGATGAGTGTTATTTATAAATGTAGCTAAATGGAAAGGGGTATAGAGGGTGCTTAAATATTTATCACACAGGACACTAGCCGACTATACCATATGACATATTTAGAAACATGAAGCATCATTGTCTGTAAAAATAATTTGGTACACACCGCATTTAAAAATGTTGATGTCTTTCTGCAAAATCTTTATGTGCAGACTAAATACTCTTAAAATTAAACTTAAAAAATTATTTCTTTCCAGATTTTTAAAGGTGCCTCGCGGCTCGAAAGGGAACATTGGAACCTTTCTGAACATTTAGAATTCTGCTGGCTCCCAAATTCTAAGGAATATTTTGAAGGTAAAGTAAATGCACATCACAGATAAGTTGGGACTTTTCCAATTTATTACATGTTTTTTTGTTATTTTATTATGTATCCTATTGATTCTTCTTTGCAGGATCTGCTTGCAGAGATGGATTAATATAAGTAAAACAAATCTGTTGGGAAAACTGCTGTATTTAATTTTTGATATTGGACTAAACAACTAAATGACACAGGAGTTTTACCCAGTATTAAAAATAACACACAGTAGTTTCCCCCATTAATAATATTAACTATTATTAATATAGGGGGAAATAACTATATTTAATTTTTAATACTGTATTAAACTACTGATTTTTTTTTTACTAGTTTTAGCCAGTATTACATATTACAAACAGTAGTTTCCTGATCCTTCTCCCTGGCAGTACAAACGATGGGTTTATCACATCTGCTGCGCTGTGCCAGTACAGGAAATAAGAAGACCCGGAGGCTGTATATAAGCACCACCTCTTCCTCCATCCGGTGTCTTCTTATTTCCTGTTACTGTGTGCCAGGGAGGATATCTAGGTTTTTAGTTTTACTCACCGTTAGGTTCTCTCCGGTCCAGTCCTCTGGGTCTGGCGGGAGAAAGGAGGTGCAAACCGACCTCAGTCCTGACTACCGCAGCTTCGGTGAGCAGCAAGGGACCTCTGCTGCACGCTGTCCCGCGTGGCAGTTTGTATTATCGTCACCTCCGCCGGAAGTCGGGCGCGAGACATTATGGGAGCAGCAAGCTCCGTGGGCGCCGCCATATTTCGTGGCTATTGGTGAATCCTGGGCACCTGATCACATTGGCGCCGTATATACGAGGTCCAGCCCTTCCTGCCCTGTCGGTGATTACTCTCAGAATGTCTGAAGAGAAGCGCCCACCGACCAGGAGGTCAGGGTAAGTGTCCCATGTATTTTATGTTAGATTTCAGTTAGTTATTTTTATGAGGTAGTTAGTCAGAAGTCTGTAGGTAGTTAGAGAGTTAGTGTAGCAGGCAGTTAGGGAAGTTTTTTTTTATTATTATACATGTATTTAGTGTTATGTCCCCTTGCTTGTACATCTGAAACCAGCAAAGGATAAAAGGATTCTGATTCTACTAAAAGACACAAGGCCTTGAATTGTGACTCCTCTCTACCAGAGGATTATGATGCAGGAACTTGTGAACAATGCCTCACAGGTACACAATCACAGCCTTCCCAGCAAATGGCGGACTTTCTGCAGATGTTAAGAACTACCCTTGCTGACACGTTCTTGACTAACGAGGACTTACATAAGGTTTCCAGTAAAAGATCTAGATCTGTTTTGTCTGAGGAGTCGGCAGGGTCAGCCGAGGAGGGCAGATATATCTCCAGGGATTCAGACCCCTCCGAAGATAAACCCCTAGAGCAGCAAGATGAGTGCTCTTTAAATCCTTTACTGAAACTAATCTACAAAATGCTTAAGGTGCAAGAATCTAAGGAGGACAAGGACAGGACCTAATATTTGGGGATCCCAAGAAAAAGCAAAGAGTATTTCTTGTGTCGCCTCTAATTCAGGGACTTATTGCAAATAAATGGAAGTCACCTGATAAAAAGTTTTCTGCAATCAATAAATTCTCAAAAATTACACGTTCAATACAGAGGATGCTTGTAAATGGGACGAACCCCCCAAAGCGGATGCGGCCATCTCCAGAATTTCGAAAATGACTACCTTGCCGCTGGAGGACGCTAACACTTTTAAAGGTAATATGGAGCTGAAGGTGGAAATCGGTTAAAGAAGTCCCATTATTTGGCAGGAGCCACATTAAGACCAGCTATTGCATTGGCAGTTACTACCAGAGTTATGCGAACATGGTGCCAAGAATTAGAAAGAAGCATGGCAGATAGTGTAAAGAGAAAGGTGAATTAGCAAAAATTCTACAGGACATTCAACTAGCCACAGAGTTCCTCTGTGAGGCCTCACTGGATGTCGTCGGACTCACAGCACGATCTATGGCCACAACCACGGTAGCTAGACGGGCCTTATGGCTAAAACCCTGGGCGGCAGATAGCCAGTCCAAACACTGGCTAGTATCCCTTCCCTTTTTGGGGGAATACCTTTTTGGCCCAAGACTGGATGACATCATTCACAAGACACATTAGGCGGGAAGTCCAGTTGGTTGCTACAGGACAAACCAAAAAGATCTTTTTTTGCTAGACCCTTTAGACCTTCACAGACTGAATACAGGGAAGTGAGGGCCTATAGACCCGGAAGATTCTTCTCCAGGAGATTTCAACCTGGTCCATCGCGGAGTAGTTTTTGGGCTCAGAGAGGAAAGGTGGGGTGATTTTTTCGTCCCTTCTCGCAAAGACCCCACCAGCAATCATCCTACCATGGAGGCCAAAGTGGGAGGAAGACTACTGCAGTTCGGCCAGATCTGGACAGCCACCATCTCAGACAGGTGGGTACTCGATATCCTCGAGCATGGATATATGTTAGAGTTCTCACATACGAAAACTCTTCAATGGTGTTACGGTACCCCAGGATTACCTGGACTGTGGACTGGGGTGACCGTGGGTAGGAGATGGAAATGATACAGTACTCCGGGATTACCCGTATATGGAACCAGAGTGACTGTGAGAGATAAAAGCCGAGCAATTCACTAAAGGGTATATCCTGAATACGGACCAAGCGTTCGCTAGAGCCCTTGATGGTGGGGATAGACTGGAGCTGGTAGGAACCTGTCAGGAATACGACCTCAGAGAAGTCACCCGGGAGATGAGCAGAAGGACAGGAGGAGTAATAGGTAAGTAAAGGTAAGAAAAGAAAAAGAAAAGGAGGAAGAAGGCGGATCAGAAGGTTCTGACCGGCGACGGACCACAGATACCGAGGAACGTGACGCAACAGAATGGGGAGAACGGGACGCAACATAACGGGGGGGGGGGCGACAGACCGGACGGCACAAAACTAACTGAACAAATAGGGGCGAGCACTCACACAATCAAACAAGAAGCTGGGACTCCCCAGAGGGAACAAGTACATACAAACAGGGAAGGATAAGGGAATACTGGGAAGGCTGAGACACTAAGGTGGGAGAGAGAGCGCAAGAAGTAAACAATGGAATAAACAGGACTGGATAAACGGATGGGACACTCAGAAATCAATTGGCACAAGGCAAAGGCACTAGTAAAGAGATAGCAGGTCACAGGCTGACAAACATGAGGACAGGAAGGCCCTAATAACTGGTTGGATATCCCCTGATAGGCCAGCAAATGGTCAGCCCTCCCCAGCAGGAAGAGTTCCCCAGGCAACTGGAACGCATAAGAGAAGCTGCAGCAGAGCGCGCGCTAACCATAGAAGCCGCGCCATGCGTCTGGTATCCAGGGACGCTGTAGCCAGGGAAGCTGTCGGCTGGGGATTTCCCTAGGCGCGCACCGTGGGACAGCAGGTAAGCTGGGCTGCGGGGAAAAGGACGCGGCACATCTAGCCGTTACACTGCGGTGTAACAAATGGTTTATTCAGTCCCCTGCCCCAAGGTGTAGGGA
>WWET01005517.1:16747-42516 GCA_011038615.1 Limnodynastes dumerilii | reverse complement strand
TAAAGGGGGTGACGGAGCCTCATCTCTCCGTCACCCCCTTCACTCACAGCAGCGCCGCAGCAGTTTGTGACTGCCTCTATCCGCAGCATCTCTTCTGATGATCAGAGAAGAGATGCTGCGGTGGAGAGAATCAGTCACGGACTCTGCTGAGGTGAGTAAAGGGGTGACGGGTGAAAATCGAATTTACGATTTTGGCCAAAATTAAAATCGCCAAAATTTAAAATCGCGAATTAATCGAATTAATTCGATTAATCGCCCAGCTCTACCCTGTAGGAATAAAAGCTTATTCCACCAGAGCAGTAGCAGCTTCTTGGGCAGAAAAAGAATCTGCATCACTTGTGGAACTTTGTAAAGTAGTGGGCTGGTTGTCATCCCACACTTTCACAAAGCATTATAGACTGGACCTTCATGCTTCTGCTGACGCCACCTTCGGCAGAAGAGTACTCTACTATAAGGTATTGAGTATCCCGCCCATATTTTTACTGCTTAGGTAGAACCCATCGTTTGTACTGCAAGGGGCAAGGGAGGAGGATCAGGAAACAAGACATTATTACCTGATAAAGGGGTTTCCTGGACTCCTCCATGGCAGTACAAAATTGCCTATTATGTGATCATATTTTTCAGCTTGGTAAAGTGGGAAGACACCGGATGGAGGAAGAGATGGTGCTTATATACAGCCTCCGGTTCCAGTCACTGGATTTTGTAAAATTTTTTTCATGTTTGGTACTTGTGGATTATTTGACGTCTTTTTTGCTATACTCAATAAATATCTAAATATGTTTGTGGACATTAATAAGAATGCTGGCTGTATTTCTCCACTTTTTTTTTTTTACTTATCTACCCATGTAGCCGGGCACCTGACACTTTGATTGGAGTTAAGTGTGTGCTTGCCTGAACCTTTTTGGTTCATTTTTTTGTGTTTTAACATATCAGTTAGTTATGCACAGAGCAAGGAGGTGACATGCTGATACTATTTATAAGTAAGGTGTTTACTACAGATTTTATGTAAAAGTGAAAATCACTTTTTCCATTGAAGGTAATTAATATTCAATATATCCTAGTGCTTCTCTGAATTCACATGTCTTTAGGAAGGGTTGGTTGGATCCTGACATTTGATTCTTCTTCGATTGGATCCCTGAATAAGCAGTGGATCCGCGATTGCTGTACCAATATCCATGCATCCATGTATTTGCACATACCAGTCACGGTAGCTATGGCTCAAAATCCAATCTCCAGCACACAGAAGCATTAATCAGTACACATTGATATGGCAAATATTGCTGAACATGTAATAAAAAGGCACATTCACACACTGCTTCTCTATCTTTAGATGTTAAAAGTGTCATGCCTCTCTTGAACTCTGGAATTTTTGCAGTATTCTGATCAGATAGCATAGATGTATGTGCGTACACAGTACATAAGTGTTTGCAATTTAATCCAACGCATGGGAAATTGGATCACAGGATCTTTTATTATTATTATTTATTATTATTATTATTATTTCATAATTATTCTTTAAAAAATTCACTTAACAGGTGCAATATAAAGTATTTATCTTTTTTAAATTCATTTGCACCACTAGCTAAATAAATACCCAACTATGCTCTTAAAGAAGTGCAACAAATTCTTGATTCATACATTTTATGTTCATTATTTTCATTACAGAGGATTGCTTTGCTGATACTAAAGCTGCAATGTTACATTTGGGCATTGATCAATCAACACAGAACAACATATTCAAGGTTAGCGAAAAATCCATGCACCATTCTTTTCTTTTAAATATGTCTACTATTTAGTATATGTATGTTAAAGATGTTTGGCTTTGGAATACAAAATAAGACAAATTAAGGGTTCAGTAATGGAGGAATTATATGGCTCTTTATTTCTCTTCCAAACACTTTACTAAAGGTAGAGAAATGTTGCTTATGCTTTGTGCTTACTACCTAGCTAATTCAGGGGAAGCATGTTACTTAATGAAATTTTGTAATTCCATTTATGATTGTATATTTTGTAAATTTTTCTTGTCTAGTTAAGGAGAATTCTTGTATGATTCATAACAAACATTTTCATTTTACATAAGAGTAGACTAATCCTGGACTTGCTTCTGGATAGCTTGCTTATGTGACATTACACCAAAAGCTGCATTTGTGTGTTGACCCATTTCAGGTTGGCTAAAATAATAAAGATCCTGCAAATAGCACAGTAATGTTGGGCTTGAACAGCCCATTTTTACAATCTGTCAATCATTGTAACCCCACACACTGATGGCTGTCATTACGAAGTAGCCATTTTAGATGTTTTTTTTTAAATGGGTGAGTATCCGATCAAGTGCCATGGAAAGGGGTATTAGGGTCAGTCTGCGGGGAAGGGGGGTTAAGGTCAGGTTGTGGGGAAGAGAGACTTAGGGTTAGGCTGTGGGGAAGGGAGGGTTAGGGGATAGAATACTTACTTACTTTTCAGAGCACCGTGTTTAATGCTCCAGTGATCAATTGCTATGCCTCTTCGAGGCATAAGCAATCGTTTGCCCACCTAGTTTGGAACTGGCTGGGAGAGAACAGCCTTATCGCAACGGGGACCCACACCTGTTGTTTCCCTGTATTGTGTTATTTCAGTATTTACAGCATAAAAAGGGCAACTGCTGTAATCATTAGACCACAGTCCTTTGCTGACAGCAAATGGTACATATCGTAATTTGCAGGCATAGTGTATTTAATAATCACTACTCACAAAACATCACTGTCCTTGTCACAGGGCAGTGGGTATAATGACAACAGTCATAATCATCAAGCCCCAAGGAGAATGTATTTATATGTGAATTCACAAAATCTCACTATAGATTGTCAATGTTATGTTAATATGCAGCAATGATGGTAGGTTGCAGTAATGAAAGTGTTTAAATCACTGCTGATCACAACCGATTACTAACAATTTCAAACCTTGCAAACGCTTTACTTTAGGTATGAAACTTTTGCTTGTGCGTTGTGCTGAAGACGCATCTTGCTTTTGGAAATTTCATTTGCGCTCATGTTTGGACACAGAAGCATATTTAGGTTATTATCTGGATCGCTCTTAGACTTATTTGCATTTGGTATTTCTAAATGTATGATGCACTCTTTTTTTTTTTTTATTTCTGGCCGTAATAAGCTTATAGCATTTGCCACAGCACAGCGTGACATATCACATGGAAATAACACTCCTCTATTCTTCACCTCAGTCATGATGCTATATGTGAGCAAAGCTACTCAGCAATGTGATGAATGCCATATTAAGTTTGGATTTGTCTTAGATACGCTTTCAGTTCTGTGTTTGTTCTAAAAGTGTATTTTATGTTCTGAGAAATATTTTTTGTTGATGTTGAATGTATAATAATGTATATTAAATGAATATAATTTCAAACCCTGCAAATGCTTCATTTTTAATAACTGAGGCAATATTTGTATTACTTTTTAGAAAATAAAATTGTGCCATTATACACAGAATACATTTTTTTAACTAATATAATGTGGATCTTAATATCATGTTTTTTTTCTTAAAAAATAGATTTTGTCAGGTCTTTTGCATATGGGAAATATCCATTTCTCTGATTCTTTGGATGAAAGCCAAACATGCAGTGTTTTAAGTGATGGAAAAGGTAATAACATTTTGCTAAGTTTTTAAAACTGTTAATTCTTTTGGGGCGAAACATTTTCTTTAAATGAGCCTGGGTAATTAGCACCCTCTCCCATTTCTCTCTGTGTGCCAGAAAACAATTGACTAAAGCTGGCCACACACTAGAGCGATTATCGGGCCAAACGCACGATTATCGTGGATTGGGCCAAAAATCACTCAAGTCTGTGGTGCAAATTTATTTTCTAACCTACAATAAAACGTTTAAAAAATGCTCGCCCGCGATTATCGCATCTTATGGGAATCTTAAATGATTATCTGTTATCGTTAGTAAAATCATGCCGTGTGTGGGCATTTTCGATAATCATTTAATATTTCCATAGGAAGACAGCATAGCCAGACAGAGGGAGAGATTACACAGCGCTGCAGCCTGTCAGCGTGTGAGGCTCTGCAGTGCTGTGTCCTCTCTCCCTCTGTCTGGCTAACAGCGCTGTATAGCCAGATTGAGGGAGAGAGTACACAGCTCTGCAGCCTGTCAGCTTGTGAGGCTCTGCAGCGCTGTGTCCTCTCTCCCTCTGTCTGGCTAACAGCGCTGTATAGCCAGACAGAGAGAGAGAGGACATAGCGCTGCACCGTGAAAGCTGGGTCTTCTGTCAATCAGAGAGAGACTGCAGCCAACCAATAGGCTGGCTGCAGGCTCTACTACAGAGATTATAGCCCCAGTGTATGACGCCAATATCGGGACTTTTCCCCAGGGGAAAATGGTCCCGTTTATCGTCAGCCACATGCTGGGAGCGATAATCACTCTAGTGTGTGCCCAGCTTAAAGCAAATAATTGGTTGTTCTGGAATTTGCAAGGGTTAAACCACACAGCATCAAAGAATTATTTATTTTTCCAGGATAAAGAGACTCTCCATATTGAGAGGTGCTACTTCAAAGATTTAAATCAAACAATAGTAAGCAAAGGGTGTTTTTCTCCTCATTGATGGCAGCATAGTACCCTGGGTGTTCTCAACGGGGCGGGAGCCAATCCAGGAAAAGAAAAAGACACCTCTGACACATAAATAGACTCCACCTCGTGTCCTGTGTCTTTTTCTTTTCCTGCGTGGTTAGGAGCCAGTCAGTTAATTTTTTATTTTCTCTCAGCATTAGGTTACTCACCCGCGGCCCTGAGGCGATTTCCCGGTCCACAGCATGTCAGTGGCGGGGGAATGGGTGGCGTGACTGGCCCCTGTCTGCATCCGAAGCACCGCTCTCCATAGAGGCCGGCGCAACTGTAAGAAACGCTTTTATGTGGCCCCACAGGAAATTATGCGCTATCACTTCCATCCACTAGAGCAGTAGCAGCATGGAGGTGGCCATTTTGGCATGGCCTACTTTTTTCTATGGGATAAAGTTTCCGGATGTTCTCCCGTCATTTACCGCTTTTGCCAGTATTTAAACAGGATCAGCTGTGTACCTCAGTTTGTATTAGGTACACTAGGCGGTGGATTGTCTCCCTGCGGATATCATGGAGAATAATCGGTCACAGACCAGAAGGTCTGAGTGAGTTTACAGTGTAGCAGGCAGTTAGTGTTTTTTTTATGTAGTGTCCTGTTTTTTCCAAATTTTTGGATGGTGTTTTTTCCTGTTATTTTCAGGTCTGAGTCCAGCAAGGCTAAACAATTTACAGCCCCGCTTGAGAAGTTTTCAACTAACCAGTGCACGTTATGTGACACTACTTTACCAGTGGGAAGTTCATCTACTACTTGTACTAATTGTATGGACGCACAAATTCAGCAGCCTTCATCTCAAGTGCTGGACTTTATTAACTTAATAAAGAACACCTTAACAGAAACCTTCGTTACTAAGGAGGACCTGAAGAAACTCTCACTTAAGAGGCCCAGGACTTCTGTCTCAGAGGTATCGGGACCAGAGGAAGGGGCCTATCTACCAGGGGAGGAACCCCTGTCTGAGGCGGAATCATCCGCATCAAAGGAAGAGGACTTGAATTAATCCGGTCCTGGTGGATAACTTATTAAAGCTTATTGACAAATCTCTCAATATACAGGAAACTAAGGAGGACGTTCTCCTGCAAGAACTTATATTCAAGGAACACAAGAAGAAATCAAGGAAGTTTCCGGTGTTGCAGGTGGTGAAGGATGTCGTCGCAAGTGAGTGGAAGTTCCCAGACGAGAAGGTAATTTCCCTAAACAAATGCACAAAGATTTGTCCGTTTGCCTCAGAGGATTCCAAGTGGTGGAACAACTCTCCCAAAATCGATGCTGCCGTTTCACGGATATCCAGAACAACCTTGCCTATGGAGGACGCCAACGCCTTTAAAGACCCAATGGAACATAAGATGGAGGTGTCTCTAAAGAAACAACACATTATCCATGGAGCGACTTTGAGACCTGAAATTGATACAGCAGTAACCTCCAGGGTCCTGAGGGTGTGGAGCAATGAACTAGAAAAAAGCATTGCAGATTGAGTCAAGCGCAGCGAGCTGTCTAAGATTGTTTAGGACATGCAGCTGGAAATTAAATTTATTTGTGCAACATCCATGGATGCAGTAAAATTAACAGTTCGTTCCATGGCAGCCACCATGGCCACCAGAAGAGCACTGTGGCTGAAAGCCTGGGTCGCGGACGCCCAGTCCAAAGCGAGACTTGTGGCCTTACCTTTTGCGGGCAATTACCTCTTCGATCCTAACCTGGACTAGATCATTACCAAAATCTCCGTAGGGAAATCGCTCTGGTTGACGCAGGAGAGATCTAATAGGAAGCCTTATAGTTCCAGAAACACCGGACCATCGCAAGCGGAGGCTAGAGATGTGCGCCTGTACAGACCTGGCATAGCATACTTCCGAAGATTCCAACAGGGTGTTTCCAGGCAGAACTTTCGATTCAACAGGGGGGCGAAAAAACAAGTTTTTTCGTCCCCTCACCCAATGACGCCATACATGCAGGTCCCTCTCCACTCCAGGCGGTGGGGGGGACACTAAAAGATTTTGTCGACGACAGATCTCTGGGTACAGAACATCATCACCAGAGGATATGCCCTAGAATTAAGGAGTCATTCAAAAAATCATGAGTCCCATAGGATCCAGAAGAAGCCAAAGCTCTCTGGAAGAACCTTCAGGGACTCCTTCAACAAAAGGTAATTACAAATGTTCCCTCAAGTCAACAGGGGAGGGGGTCCTATTCCAGAATCTTCATTATGAGGAAACAATCCGGGGGTTTCAGGGTAATTCTGGACCTCAGAGAAGTAAATTGTGCTATTTGGGCAAGACATTTCAAGATGGAGTGCATCAAAACGATTATCCCCGGTCTCTACAAGGTCATGTACCTAATTTCAATAGATCTCCGGGACGCTTACCTGCATGTCCCCATCCTCCCATTACATCAGAAGTACTTAAGGTTTCACATATTCGATTAACACTTCGAGTATGCAGCATTCCCATTCGGGCTCTCAACGTCTCCAAGGACATTCACGAAAGTCCTTGTTCCTCTCATAGCGAACCTTGGAACCAAAGGGTTATGGTCTGGGCCTATTTAGACGGCCTTCTAGTAGCAGCAAACTCCCTCAGCCAGTCTCGGGAACATACGGAGAAAGTAATACTTACACTTCAGAAGCATAAGTGGCTGGTGAACTGGGAGAAATCTCATCTGTAACCATCCCAAAGTCTAAAATATCTGGGAGTCGGGCTGGATACGACTCTAGAAAGAACGTTCCTGCCACCAGAAAGAATTCTCACCCTCTCTCAGAAGGTTCTTCAACTGAGAGGTCGACCCTGAGTATCGGTGGAGGACTGTATGCAGGTACTAGGCCTCATGTCAGCTTCCATAGAGGCAGTCCCATGGGCAAAAGCCCATATGAGAAGCTTGCAAAACTGCTTCTTGCGTCAATGGAAGAACTTCAGCTAATTTCCATTCTGAAACAGGTAAGGAAGGATCTAAAGTGGTGGTCCAAAGACAACAACCTACAGAGGGGACGACCTTTCAGAGCTCAAAATTCCATCATAGTGACAACAGACGCAAGCGCACTAGGATGGGGAGCAACATGCGGCTCTCTCATTGCATAAGGAAGGTGGACTGCACAACTCAGCAAGGCTCATTCCAATATAAGAGAAATGAGAGCAGTAATAGATGCCTGTCTTCACTTCCATCAAAGACTAAAAGTTCACGTGGTAGTAATACACTCCGACAACAAGGCAGTGGTCGCTTACATAAATCATCAAGGTGGAACAAGAAGTCAGGCACTAATGGACCAAGCAGCAGTTCTTCTTGAATGGGCCAAACTGCAGTTGACAGACATCTCTGCAAGATAAACGTGATAGCAGACTCTCTTAGCAGAAAAGCAATCCAGCCAGGAGAATAGGAGTTGGATCCGGCAACACTATATTTCACAAACTAACAGACAGATGGGGATTACCAGATATGGACTTGATGGTGACTTCCAGGAACAGGAAGGTAACAAAATTCTTTTCCAGGTTCCGAGATCAACAGGCATACGGGGTGGACACTGTCCCAGAGGTGAGACTGCCGGCTGGGATACATACATCCACCATTCCCACTCATACAGAAAGTAATAAACAAAATTATGACTTCACGTTCAGACTTTCTTGTAATCCTGCTATACTGGCCCAGAAGGCTTTGGTTCCCACAGGTCATCAACCTGCCATTGGACACACCCTGGTTTCTCCCGTTCCCGGGACTTCTAAAACAGAGAGAAGTATGTCATCCCAATCCGCAAGCTTTAAAACTGACAGCCTGGAGGCTGAGGTCGCCTATCTTGCCACACAAGGATTCTCATCAAAGGTAATCCACACTCTAGTTAAAACAAGGAAACTGGTCCAAGACATACCATAGGATATGGGGTATATTTAGATCCTGGTGTGAGGTTAACTCCTACTCTATAGATCCCCTCCAGATAAGCACAAGTCCTAGAATTCCTCCAGTCAGGGTTAGATAAGGGTCTTGTACACTTACACAGCCACATGGAATGCTGCAACCCATCTGGACCTAACACTGACCCTAATTGGAAACTTTCCCTAGCGGTCTCACAGCCAGCACTTTGCCTATTCATAGGCAGTAAACATATCCCTATTCCCTAAGAGGAACGGGTTGGTCAGAGCAGCAAAAAACAGAGTCCACGTGGAGATGAAGATTGAAAGCCGCCTCAGCTGACACAGCTTCCCATGAATAAGCCCAGGCGAAACGTACGTTGGGAACTTTAGTCCGTCTCCTTGTGCACCGGAGGCGGCTTTCAACCTTCATCTCCATGTGGACTCTGTTGTTTGCTGCTCTGACCGACCCGCTCCTCCTAGGGAATTAATAGGTATATGTTTACTGCCTAGGAATAGGCGAAGTTCTGGCCGTGAGACCGCTAGGGGGGGTTTCCAATTAGGGTCAGTGTTAGGTCCAGATGGGTTGCAGCATTCCATGTGGCTGTGTAAGTCTTTGTTTAATCACTCCTGTCTTTTTCTGGATGTTAATTCTTTTATATGTATTTTCTATATTTTGCCTTATGTCAATTTGAGTGTGCGGGGGGGGCGGGGGCGGGCTAGGGGGGGGGTTCCAATTAGAGTCAGTGTTAGGTCCAGATGGGTTGCAGCATTCCATGTGGCTGTGTATGTGTTTGTTTAATCACTCCTGTCTTTTTCTGGATGTTAATTCTTGAATTTGTTTTTTTCTATATAGTATTTTATACTATATAAATATTAAAAACATTGCAGCCCCTTCTTTTTAAAATTGGTTGGATAAATTGTACACTTCCAAATTGATTTCTTTTGTGTTCATGTCTATGTGAAAACACCCTTTGCTTACTATTGTTCTGGAATTTACCTGATTATGATCTGAATTGTCTCCTATAAAATTAAGTTATGTATAACTCCTAGGTAGTCTAACCTGTGTTTTTTTCCCTTTGTTTTTTTTTGTTTTGTTTTTTTTTGTAATAAAGGTAAGGTGTTTCTTGCTCAAATGGACTTCTGACACCAAGAACCGACAGTATAGTCAAATTTCCAATACGTTTACAATGCTTTAAGCCCCTTCTTCTTTCAAACACAACCAGGCCTCTCTGTGGGAAGCCTGGATCAAGCGATTTGCATTTTTTGATCAGGTCCCTCAATTGAATACTCATGTACAGATCGCAAAATCAAACATTTTCTAATTTGACTGCATGGAAATTGCCAGTTATTGGAAGTCTAGACCTGGTCCACTTTTATTCCTTAGTACGCTCACATTGTCACTTAGGCGCTTGCACAAAACATAACCACCATTTCCATGATGCATATCAGTGAACTACCCTGCACTTACATTTGGATTGTTCAGGAACAAGATTAAATCTGGGAAGATATCTGCATTGTGTCTTGCTAGTATATGGATCAAAATCTGAAATTATGTTTGTTTCTGGCTAACACCTAAACTTACCATTATATATGTGGGATTTACAAAATACAGGCTGTGTTTGTTTGTGTTCTAGTCTGCACCAGGCCCTTTATATATACTTTTTGCATTTCTATTGTACCATATTATTGTATGCATTCACTTTTACTTACATAAACATTTTAACTTTTTCCTCTGTATCAGCATTCCTAATTTCTTCTGCAAATCTTCTAAATATACCTGCTGATCACCTGCTGGATCGGATGCGTATCCGAACTATTAGAGCTGGAAAGCAGCAAGAATTTTTTAAGCCCTGCAAAAAAGCGGAGTGTTATACAAGAAGGGATTGTTTGGCCAAAGCAGTCTATGCCAGGTGAGTGACCGCAACCTGCTTTACTTATTTACACGTTTTGCAAGGGCTGTGGAAAATACAAACCCTGAAGAAAAAAGTATTACCTAGCCTATAATGCCCTGTTGCTTATAATTATTGCTGCATGTGGCCTCTCTTTGTGTTCTAAGAAGTTTCACATTCTCACAGTCAAAGCCATTTGATTTTAAAAACTGCATTCAGTAATAGTTGTTAGGTTTGTTTTTGCTAAATGTGGAAATATATATAGTCTTATATTTTGAACAATCACCCTTTGAAAAAGAAATCAATTGAATTTATATTCCCTAATCAGTTAGTATAGGAATGGTACACAGTTTGTCTAAAAAAATTTTCAAGTGAGAGCGACCGCCAATTATCTGTTGGTTGTATATTATGTTGAAGATGTTCCATCTGGGTGTGATCCAAACAAACTCAAAACAGTACACTTACTGCACTTAGTAAAGCCCTACATAAACAATAGGTCTTTTTAGAGCAATTTAGACTTGAAGTGTATAACAAGCAAGCACAATTGTGTTACCTTTTCAGTCATCCAAAGTCATCCAAACATCCAAGTGCAGGGTTGGTCCACAATTATGTATAATGGTAATGTTGAGTTATGCATTGTGCAATGATACTTTTATAATTGACAAGGCACAGGCATATTTCTCACTCTGGATCGGGTCCTACGTATTACAGATGCTTCATTCCTCCTAAAAAGGGATGGAATTAAAATCTACTGTCTCATTTATATTTGAATGTCTTTGGTATTTCATAAAATAAAGCAAACAGATTTGATGGTACCCCTTAGAAACAATTATAAATAATTGGATTATAGTGATATTTTTAACTGTTTGCTGTCTTGAATTACAGATGTGTCCATATTACACTTTATATTCCATGGTGCAACTTTGGTGACATTGGACTAGATCGAGACCACCCCATGCCATATGGACGCAGATCAAGTCGTAATGGTGCTGCCCTGCCCACGACCTTTTGTTTAAATGCCTATCCCCGCCTGTATGGCAGAGATATGGCATTCGTATCTGAAGGGTGAGCCCCTTCATCGTACCTTCAGACTTACATAACTTAGTAATGTACATCTGAAGGTACGCTTTCGGAAATTCTGGTGCGCATGCGCCAATGTTTCTAGACGGGGCTTATGCAAATTACTTGCATAAGTCCCCTGTTGTACGAACCTCTGGATCAGGCCCATTGAGAGTTAAGCTAATTGGAGACTGTTTATTTACCATTAAGTTGTAGTCGAATCTTCTGCTGAGCGTGATCGCCTATTCATACACACAGAGGGAGTTTCTGGGCTGAAACCTATATTACTCACTGAATATAAAAGAAAAAAGAACTGGGAAATATAGTGGGTGCTGAAAGTCTTTTTTAAAATGCAGCCTAAAGTAAAGATATGTCAACTGATTACAAATTCTTATTAAGTAAAACTTTCTAAAATTAAAATTTACCTTATGAACAAATGGTTGATGCTCATGTGCTACAAATATGATGTGTTTTAACCAAGTATCCAAAAGTTATGATGTATTAAACAAACAAGGTGATTCATTGAATAAAGTGCCAACACTGGCGAAAAGGGTGCTTTTGTCTTGCTGCCTGAAGTTTTAATGAACACAATACAATTTAAAAAGAAAAATACCACAATAATAAATACAATATAACCTTCTGCGGTTATGTAAATATAGTAACAATAATAAAATATCTGTGGTGCAATGATTTGCCTAAGTCCATTTAATGTCCTCAACAGTTCCCATTTTTTCAAATCTAATAAAGTTGTGTAAGCTGTAAAATCATCGTCTTCATTCATCTGCAATGGACAGGAACACTGTAACCTATTAGTGTGCTCTTCGGGTAAAAGGCTTGGTTTTACATAAGAACAATGGCCAGATCCAGACCTACGGGCGCCCATAAGGCTAATTACGACCGTCCTCGTAGCGGGCAGTGCACGTCCCATGTACTCCCTGCTGTCGGTAGGAAATCTAGACACTTCAGATTTCTACCTTAACTTTTACGATCACATATGCAGCCTTACAGCCGCATACCTGATCGTAACGGGGCTTCCCCCGCCCCGTCACCTCATTAGCATGTCTATCTCCGCCTTCACGCCCCCTTTTCATAAGAGCCGGCATACGTAACTTGCGTTACGTTACGTACATCTGCCCTTACGGCATTGTAAGAACCTTCAAAACAGGTAAATTACGTACAAGCTGTATGCAATTCCCCTGTTGGCCGTTACCCAGGATTGGCCTCAATATATTCACTGATTGTATTGGATCTTATTCATCTCCCCATATCTAACATAAGGATCTGTTAGTAATTTTAATCTAGTTTTAGCATTGAATGGATTTAGACTTTATTAGGAGAAGTATGGCGCCACAGTCATTTTGTTATGGTACTGTATGCACAAAACCACAGGCTTTTAGCACCCACCATATTTCCCAATCCCAATTTCTTTCTATTCAGTGTGTAATACAGGTTTCAGCACAGGAGCTGTGTATAAGTGGGTGATGTTACCTCTGTTGTTGATTATGCTCAGCATGAGCCGTGATTACAATTAACTGGTGAGTGTGTGTGTGTGTGTGTGTGTGTGTATGTGTATATATATATATATATATATATATATATATATATATACACACACACATACACAATGGAAGTTGCTCAGATCAATTTCAGGGATAATCTGCTAGCCACAGAAACAAAGGAAAGAAAATGCCTCAGCAACACTGCCATTAACCAGTTACAGACTATACCAATCTATGTGTAAAAATTAAATGCAGAAATGTCCATTACGCATATTTGCAAATATATCATAAGCCACCTTCAAGGCCTTTCTAGTCATGGTGGTCCTAACTCTAACAATGAGTCCCAACGTTGGGTCATATATATGTTTTTAAATAGAGAGATAACTTACCTCAGGAGGCACCTCTTAAATATGTATGTATGTATACATACATTAATATATTGATATATATGCATATTTCTCCACTTCTACATTAAGATAACATGTTTTTGAAATACAGCTGAACAGAGATTTACCTGTATGTTTATTTCCTTCTGCTCATGCCAGATCTAAAAAAAATAAAATAAAAAAAATTGGCTTTTAGAAGGCTGTGTCAATCTCTTCACAATTAGTTCACAGAAACTCTTGATCAACAATTTATCTAAGTTAAAAAATGACTGCAGCTGTAATCACAATGGAGTGTTCAACAACTTCTTATTATAAAAACAAATTAATATTAATATAATATTTTCTTCATCCTCCTCCCTGGCAGCACTAACGCTGGGTATATCCCGCCTATCCACCTGAGCCAGGACAGGAAATAAGAAGACCCGGAGGCTGCATATAAGGGTGATCGCTTTCCATTGCCGGTGTTTTTTTTATTCCTGTCCCAGCTCAGAGCCAGGGAGGTAATGTTTTTTATTTTCTAGCAGTGTTGTGCTCACCTGCGGTTATGCCCCATGTTCCAGGTCTGGAGATCAGAGGCTCCCTGGTCCATCCCCCTGGGGACGGCGGGGGAGGAGGTGTGTGGTCGGCCTCAGCATGTCCGCGGGTCCCCCGATACTTGTGCGGCCTCTGGACACCTGGGAAAGCGTGCGCGCCATGACGCGATTGCAGTTATCAACTCCCGCCAGAAGTGACGACCGCTATGCTGGAACGCATATTGAACGCAGCGGCGGACTTTTTCTTGTAGCCAAATCCAGGAAGCAGAGGAAAGGGGTTATTTTCGGTCATACGTTATTTAAGCCTGCTATTTCAAGCCAACATGTCGGTTATTTGGATTCCAACGTGGAGGACAAGCGACCACCGACCAGTAGGTCTGGGTGAGCCCCTATATAGTTTATAACTTTTTTAGATAGGTAGATAGCGGTTAGTGTAGTTAGTTAGTAGTAGGTAGGTAATAGTATTGTTTTGTATACATAGGTCTGAAACCAGCAAAAGCAGGAAAGACCAGGATTCTTCTAAAAAATCCAAACCGTTCAAAGGTGTGTTTTGTGATTCTGACATGCTTGATGATGTCACATCTAAAACTTGCCCTGAATGCTCATCAAAGCATTCACTGCCACCTCAGCATTTAGCCGAATTTGTACGACATTTTTCTTACAAAAGAGGATTTGCAGAAAATGTCCATGAAAAGGCCTAGATCAGCCCTATCAGAAGATTTGGAAGGGTCCCCTCAGGAAGAAGAGAGATATCATTTAGCCGACTTTGGGTCGGATAGAGAGTCCACGGAGGAACATGAGGAGGCTTCCTTTAATCCAGATCTAATGGAGAACCTGTTAAAACTTATCTACAAGGTACTTCAGGTGTTAAGGATACCTGAGGCTTGGTACAAAGACTGCAGATTCAGTATAACAGATAAAGATTTATTGCAGGTAACAAGGGAACAGAACAGTACAGAAAACAGAGAATCACTAGGTACAATAGCAAGGTAACAGACTGATGTAGGCAAAATACTGGTAATGGTAACAAATATATGCAGACGGGATACTGGTAAGGAAACAGATATATGCAGACGGGATACTGGTAAGGAAACAGATATATGCAGACAAGGAACTGGTAAGGCAACAGACTGATACAGGTGTGATACTGGTAAGGTACAGATATATGCAGACGGGATACTGGTAAGGAAACGGATATAAGCAGACAAGAAACTGGTAACGTAACAGACTGAAAAGCAGGATAAATAGGCACAGACACTGGTACAAAGAGCAGCGATGAACAACATAAAAGGAACCTGAAAGAGCAGGCAGGAATGGAGGCAGAATCAGGAATATGGCAGAGACCAGCAAACTAACACAAACAGGAAACAGAAGCAATGACCCACAACTGTGCTCTGAACCAAGGGGCAGATAAGCCCAGTCCACAGGTGAGGGATAATGAGAGCCTATTGAGGAGTCCAGGCAAAGAACGCAACAGCAGGCACTAGTGGCAGGTAATAGAAATGACCACCTGACTCTGTTGTATACACACACTGATTCCTCCTTAATATTGGGCGGTGATTTTAACTTAGTGGCCTCCCCTAAGCTTGATAGACAAATAGTCGCAAAACACCCCCGTAGACAGCCTAAATTTGGAATATTACAATTGGCTAACCAGCTGCGTTTGGTAGATATATGGAGAGTGAGACACCCGGGCTCCAAGGAATTCACTTGCCTCTCAGCTGCCTACCATACCCTCTCTAGATTAGACTATCTCCTAGTCTCTGAATTTCTACTCCCGAGGGTGCAACAGACAGAGATTGAACCAATTTTAATCTCTGATCATGCAGTGACTTGGATGCTATTACAATCTAATCAACCCAAATTACAGCCTCCTCAGTGGAAATTCCCCACGTATTTGGTAAATAATACCAAATTTCGTGACATGCTTAAAGCAACTTGGGCCTCCTATCGCTTTTCTAATCAGATTCACATAGAAGACCCACAACTATATTGGCAAGCATTTAAAACGGTGGCTAGAGGGGCAATCATATTGTTTGTCTCAGCCTATAAAAAGGAAACAAATAAAGAATATCTACAGGCCCAAAAAGATCTCACTACCATATATCGCAAGTATGTTAGCAATCCTGCGCTAATAGCCCTTCACCAGTATAATGTCCAGAAATGACCACAACAAAACAACAATTCCAGGTCTGCCCCTATGGGCAGAACAAGATGTAGCAGTCCAGGATGTAACATCAGGTACAAGAGGCTAGGGAGGACACCCTACTTCAAGATATTATATTCAGGGAGCCTAGGAAGAAAAACAGAGTTTTTCCTGTGTCGCAAGTTGTTAAGAATATCATTTCGGATGAATGGAGGTCCCCTGACAAAAAGACAGTTTCTTTCAACAGGTTAAATAAGATGTATCCCTTTACTGCAGAGGACTCTCGGACATGGGACAAACCCCCACGTGTGGATGCAGCAATCTCCCACATATCTAAAATGTCCACCTTCCCCCTGGAGGACGCCAATACGTTCAAAGACAATATGGACAGAAAGATTGAGATAAAACTCTAGAAGGTACATTGTGTGACTGGGGCTACACGGAGGCCAGCCGTTGCGTCAGCCGTGACATCCAGAGTAATGTGTACCTGGTGTGAAGACCTGGAAAACAACCGTGTTAAGAGAGGGGAGCTGCACAAGGCGATAGAGGACATTCAACTAGCTACAGAGTTCCTATGTAAGACGTCTTTGGACTTAGTCAAGCTCGCTTCAAGATCTTTGGCGACCGCATCAGTGGTGAGAAGGGCTCTATGGCTTAGACCCTGGGCAGCGGACAGGCAGTCCAATAGTCGTCTGGTCTCCCTACCATTCCTGGGACACTTTCATCTGGTTCAGCTCTTCCACACATCGATTCAGCTTTGAATATAAAGAACGGCATTTCTATTGATCATTTGGAGATTCAGGTTGACTACATACTGAAACCGGAGCATCTAGTCTCTGTACCCGCTACCCGCTAAACAACATGGCCACTGCCACGATACGCGGCAAGTGCCGCACTTACCCCGTGCGTCGGCTCTCTGCTGTACGGGGCCCGGCGCTGTGCTTTTCCCAGAGTCTGCCACTATTACAGTGACAGACTCCGATACTCACCATTAGGTCACAGGCATCTGCTCCCGGCGTCTTCCGCGTGGATTTTGGCGGCAAGATGCGGCGGTGCTCCGGTTTATGGGCGCCGCCATCTTGGATTACCCACATGACAGCCGGCAGCCAATAATACTCACCTTCTTCGGTCCTCCAACCAATCGGGAAGCAGGGCGCACTATTTAAAGTCTCCAGACCTGCTGTTCAGTGCCAGAAAAACTAGGTCTTCTAGGTGCCTGGTACTCGTGTGATCCGTTCCTGCCTGAGGTCCGTTCCTTGCCTGAGGTCCGTTCCTTGCCTGTGGTCCAGTCCTTGCCTGTGGTCCAGTCCTTGCCTGTGGACCGTTCCAGCCTGTGGACCGTTCCAGCCTGCTAAAGGAGGGGGTACTGTCACGATACGCGGCAAGTGCCGCACTTACCCCGTGCGTCGGCTCTCTGCAGTGCGGGGTCCGGCGCTGTGCTCTTTCCGGAGTCTGCCACTGTTACAGTGACAGACTCCGATACTCACCATTAGGTCACGTGCGTCTGCTCCCGGCGTCTTCCGCGTGGATTCTGGCGGCAAATGCGGCGGTGCTCCGGTCCAAGGGCGCCGTCATCTTGGATTACCCACATGACAGCCGGCAGCCAATCATACTCACCTTCTCCGGTTCTCCAACCAATCGGGAAGCAGGGCGCACTATTTAAAGCCTCCGGACCTGCTGTTCAGTGCCAGAACAACTAGGTCTTCTAGGTGCCTGGTGCTCCTTTGGTTCGTTCCCGCCTTAGGTCCGTTCCTTGCCTGTGGTCCGTTCCAGCCTGTGGTCCGTTCCAGCCTGTGGTCCAGTCCTGCCTGTGGTCCAGTCCTGCCTGCGGTTCAGTCCGCCCAGTGGTCCAGTCCTGCCGGTCCAGTTCAGCAGTCCAGTTCAGCGCTCTAGCCCTAAGGACCAGTCCTGAGGTTCCGTCCTGAGATCCTGTCCTACGGTCTACTCCTGAGTTCCAGTTCTGCGTTCCAGTTGGCTCATCCCTGCTGTCACCAGTTCTGCTGCTCCGGTTGCCGCTGATCTTCTCCTGCTGTCTCCGGTTCTCTTGCACCACCCACCTGGATCCACCTTCCTGGTCATTCTTCCAGAGACTCTGGCTCAATCTACATTCCTGGATTCCAACTCCTGTTCTTACCAATTCGGACTATTGCACTGACTTCTGTTCTAGCTATTCGGACTATTGCACTTATTCTTCATTCCCTTTGTGTATTTTACTACATGCACCAAACCCCTTGGTACCTGAAAAGGGTCCACAAGATTTGGATTCTGTGACAGCCACTTCCATCTTGCTGCACAGCAGTTAATATTGCACCACCTACAGCTGACACCGGACCACAACTCCCCGTGGAGTGGGGTAGTGTTGACCGTGTCAACCTCTATAACTTGGACTCCACAAACACAGTTTAAGTGGACCATCAGCAGTAACTATTTCTGCATATTTTATTTGCATACAACCTGTTTCTCATTTCGTTATCGAATACTCCTGTGTGGACATAAGCTTACCCCCTTGTCTCAACTCAAGCTTACTGTGCCTAAGGACAGTTTTCATCCAACTTCACCCACAATCATCGTGCAAAGGACAATTTGTGTAAATTACACATTTGCATGGCAATTGATTTAAGTAATCTATTTTATTAAGTCTGTATCTGTTTCAGTGTGTGTATGTAGGGTTACGTCTTCGTAGTAAAGAAGGCCACAGGAGGGTTCCAGACCATCCTGGATTTAAGACCTCTCAATCTGCACGTAAAATCAAGAAAATTCAAGATGGAGTTAATCAGGTCCATTCTAGCCTCCTTGCCACCACGATCTTTCCTAAAGTCCATAGACTTCAAGGACGACTACCTATATGTCCCCATTGCGACAGGGCACCAAAAATTCCTGAGGTTTATGATCTTTGGTCGCCACTTTCAATACACAGCTCTGCCCTTCGGACTCTCAACATCCCCCACAACCTTTACCAAAGTTCTAGCTCCACTCATGGCGGTTGTCAGGCAAGCAGGAATACACATCTAGCCGTACCTAGATGACCTCTTGATAGCGGCTTCTTCAGAAGAACAAGCAGTCGCCCATACAGGTCAAGTACTACATCTCCTGTAAGAGCATAGATGGTTGATAAACTACAAAAAGGGTCAACTTCAAACAACCAAGGAAATCACATATCTGGGCGTAATTATAAATACAAGACAGAGTCTTCCTACCGCCAGCAAAAGTAGACACTCTACAACAAGAAGTCATGAACCTCAGAAGAAGGCCGTGGGTCACATCAGAAGAATACCTGAAGGTACTAGGTCTCATGCCATCAGCTCTAGAGAAGGTTGTAGAGGGGTGATTTCACAGGAGCGCACTTGAAGCTTGTTTTTTACGTCACTGGAACAATGATCCACATTGCATGGATCAAGTCGTGTCTAGATCAAATGGAAAGGCAGAACCTCATGTGGTGGTCGCACGAGATAAACCTAAGCGCAGGAAAGCCTCTAAGAACATCATGCCCGATCAAAATAACGACAGACCCTAGCGGGCAAGGATGGGGAGCCCTATGCCAGGGTCAATGGACGCAAGGTACATGGGACGAGCAAGAAGCATCCATCCATTTCAACATTTTGGAGATGCGGGCATGCAATAATTTCTAGGATCTGGTCAGAGGACGTCATCTCAAAATTTACTCAGACAATCATAGAAACATAGAAAGTGACGGCAGATAAGAGCCACATGGCCCATCTAGTCTGCCCATTACTCAGTAGTCGCATATATCAATCATCAGGGTGACACAAGCCTTATGGCTGAAACACGCATACTTCTCACAGCAGCAGAACACCTGCTTCCAATTCTCTTAGCAGCTTACATTGCAGGATCCGAGAATATCCAGGCGGACTTCCTCAGTAGGAACAGAGTCGACCCAGGAGAGTGGGAACTGGACCCAGGACTCTTTCACAAGATCACAGATCGCTGGGGCACACCCGAGATATATCTCATGGCTACCAGGAGGAATGCAAGAGTAAAAGTGTACATGTCAAGGTACAGAGAAGTAAAGGCACAAGCAACAGATGCCCTGACAGCCCCTTGGGACTTCTCCCTAGCGTACGCCTTTCCTCTGATTCCCCTCATTTAACACCTCTTAAGGAGGACAGCTATAGAGAAAGGCATAGTCATAACCATCTTTCCATTCTGGCCGAGGAGAACCTGGTTCTCCCAAGCACTTCATTTAGCTTTGGACAAGCCCTGGAGACTGCCGACCTACCCAGGAGTGCTAAAACAAAAAAGAATGTAATGTGAATGTGAATCCAAACCCCCATGGTCTGCAGTTGATGGCCTGGCTGTTGAGTGCAAACTGCTGAGAAAGAAGGGATTCTGCAAAAAGGTAGTCTCCACTCTTCTTAAAGCCCGTAAGCCTTCAACTGTTAAAGTGTATTACAAAATATGGTCTACCTTTTCTCACTGGTGTTTGCGTAATAATGTATTATGCCATCATCCCTCAACAGGTTATTTACTTGAGTTTCTTCAGGAGGGTTTAGACAAGAACCTAGCTGTAAGTTCCATCAAGGTTCAGATTTCGGCCCTAGCAGCTATGTTAGACTAGGACTTAGCTAACTATCGCTATATCAGGAGATTCATCCAGGCTGCTTCTCATATTAGGCCGACTTTCAAAAACCCTATTGCTTCTTGGGACCTTAATTTAGTTCTCAGTGTGCTCATGCAACCTCCTTTTGAGCCTTTACCAGTAGTAGACTTCAAGCACTTAACATGGAAGGTAGCCTTCCTAGTTGCAATGACCTCAGCCAGGAGGGTGTCCGAACTCCAGGCTCTTGATGAACCTTTCATGTGCTTCTATGACAACAGGGTTGTTCTACGTGCAAACCCTAGCTTTCTGCCCAAAGTAGTCTCCTCCTTTCATATCAATCAGGAAATTGTCTTGCCCTCTCTCTGCCCTTTGCCCAAGCATGCCAAGGAAGTTTTGCTTCACTCGTTAGACTTGGTTTGTGCTCTAAAGATCTACGTGGACAGAACTAAGGGAATAAGGAAGTGCAGACAGTTGTTCATACTAACTGAAAATAAGAGAGGGCAGGCAGCATCCAAGGCCACCATAGCAAGGTAGATAAAGTCCTGCATTACGGAAGCTTATACCTTGTCAGGTCTTACTGTGCCACCAGCAATTAAGGCACATTCTACCAGAGCCGTAGCAGCATCCTGGGCTCAAAAGGAGTAGCAGGTTGGGCTTCTGCCCATACATTCACCAAACATTACAAGGTCGATGTCCTGGAATCTGCGGATGCCAGGTTCGGAAGGAGAGTATTGTCTGCGGTAGTATAACAGGTTGGTTTTTTTCTTATTGCTTAGGTAGAATCCAGCGTTAGTGCTGCCAGGGAGGAGGAAGAAGAAATGTCAGATTATTACATGATATTCCTGTTTCTTCGACTCCTCCAAGGCAGCACTAACTGCCCTACCCTAAGTATAAGACGTGTTGACTTACCTATGCTGTTATGTTGTTATAGCTTTATGGAGAGAGAAGACATCGGCAATGGGAAGCGGTCACCCTTATATGCAGCCCCCAGGTCTTCTTACTTCCTGTCCTGGCTCAGGTGGATAGGCGGGCTATACCCAGCGTCAGTGCTGCCATGGAGGAGTCAAAGAAACCGGGTTTCTGTCAGGAAACCGGGTTTCCGTCAGGTGGTAATCTGACGTATATGATAATATAGAATTATAGGGATATAGTAGGAGTCACAGCAATTTGAAACTGTAAACTGAACAGGTAAATTCACTAGGATAAACAATAAAAAACAATATAGAAAGGCTTGAATCACTGCATGGAACCCCTAGTATCAGTTTTTCCTCTAGACAACAAGAAGTTCTTTTTGAATGTAGAGTACACTTGCTGGGAGGACCGGAAGCCACAGTGTATATTTGGATTGGATAGAACAGCTGTGGCTGTGCTCACTCCAATGGATCCAGGCAGGATGTAGCAGTGGATCTCCATTCCTTTTGGCATGCTTTTCCTGTTGCCATTTTTACTTTCCTGTAATATTCCCTGCTCACAGTTTTTACACTTTGTTGGGGTAATTCTCTTTGGAGCTCAGTTAGATAGGATCATTTAAGTGGCCACAGATATAAAAAAAAACAAAAAAAAAACTCCATATTACTGGTTAGCCACACTAAAGCTAAACAAGCCGGGTTTTGGTCTGTACTTCCCTTCAGTAGCTCACGAAAGTTTCCCGCCATGGGACAAACTACCTCCTCAAGAGCAGTTCTGCATGGAAGTTGAGAGGCTGCAGATCTTCCAAGCCTGCCAAGTCAGCCTCTTCATAACGAGTCTTGCAGCCATGGTACTGGGATTAGAACTCATATTGGGCAGTTTTCAGGACCAGTGGCTGCATCATCCCTTGATGGCTGGGTTTAAGAGATTGTCTCTCGAGGTTGTGTTCAACAGTACAATAGTAGTCTACTTGAACCACCGGAAGGAGATCCTCCTGGAGCTGGAAAATTGAGATGCCGAGTACATATTACTGGTGAATGGTCTCTTTACAGGGAAAATTGTCCTTCTTGTTAAACGTAGACATAACAGTGTTTCATTTGACATTCAGAACCAGGGATCCCATAAAATCCATTTCTTTTAGTCCATTTGGGGACACTGCACTCCCAACCATTGCCCTGCTTTGTTGGTTGGTTGCCTATTTCCCCTTTGGTTGTTCTTGTGTTACCTGTTTATGCCCTCTCTTATGAGCTTGATTAATAAAAATTAATGGAGAATTTCCGTATGGGAGTAGGGGGTGGAGATTTCCAGTTAACTCTTTCAAAGTATCCAAGTACCCTGACTCCAAGACAAGCTACTATACCCCAATGTCCACAGGGTCCTTAATGAACTAAGAGAAATTAATTTTACAGCGAGTAACAAAAATCCTCTTTTGGGGCATGGACATGCTGTAATTATTTGGATGAAAACAATTATATACTATTTTTGAAAATACAATGTCAACTTATATATATATATATTTTTTTTAATATGTTTATTGCATACCACAACTTTTTTCCATTATTTTAGAATGATTAGTAAAGTTATTGGTCCCAGAACACTCTCTAACAATTCTTTTATTTTTGCAGATTGTTTGACTTTCTTTTGACGGTTATAAATGGAAGTATTTGTGCTGAAGCTACTAGTTGGAACTATTTTA
Organism: Limnodynastes dumerilii; assembly: GCA_011038615.1. Taxonomy (NCBI): domain Eukaryota; kingdom Metazoa; phylum Chordata; class Amphibia; order Anura; family Limnodynastidae; genus Limnodynastes; species Limnodynastes dumerilii. The sequence goes on along the minus strand of WWET01005517.1, from coordinate 19,407 downwards.
TTGGTATGATTGTTTTAAGATTGCATGTTGCCTATAATAATTTAGTTTACTTAGTTAGTATTTTGTACCACTAAATAATAAGTAGAACTTTAAATATATTATATTTATCAGTCTGACCCCATAATGATTTCTGTTTTTAGTTAAAAAAAAAAAAAAAAAAATGTAATCTACACATCTAATAACTAGAATTTTCTATAGACTTATGATTTTATTTTTATAAGCTGTAGTAAATATAATTGTTATTTGAAAAGGTGAATTTCAAATTGTTTAAACACATTTCCTAAACTTTACAATGTAACATCTGTACTATATACAGTTATTTAAAGTACCTTCTGACATCAAAATTTATTTTACTTTATGAGACCTAGGACCAGATTCAGAGTTTGAAACTAAGGGCCGTATTCAGATCTCTGGCCACATTGCATATGTTTACCGATATGAACTACTGCGCATGCACAGTAATTTCGTTACGATATCTACGTTACTTTTTGCAATGTAGATTGTGTATACACAGTCTTTAAGACCGCGTATACACAATCTACGTTGCAAAAAGTAACGTAGATATCGTACGGTGGTCTGAATACGGCTCTAAGAGAGGAAAGCTACACCTGGGCAAAACCATGTTGATTTCAGGGGGAAACAAATATATTTAATTTTATTTTATTGCATGCAGGGAAAATAATTTGCTTTTGCTTATTGCACACAGATACTGACCAGCTTTTACACTGTTATTTAGACTTGTTCTGGGAAACATCTCCTTTTAACTATAATACTGTTTGCAACAGATGAAATTTGACTCCCCTGAAATCAACATGTTTTGCCCAAGTGTAAATTTACTTTCTTATTTTGAAACTGTGAATCCGGGCCCCTAATTCCTTACTGACTTACATATTTATTTAAAGTTTTTGAGTGCCGCCATTCTTGGTGTGTGTGTGTGTATGTAATATTTTATGTACTTGTGCCAAGACCCTCCACAGAAAGAAAGAAATCATTCATCAACAAACAAAACTTAAAACTTAGAGTAAAAAAATCTAATCAGCAATTTGAAGCAACACTAATAATTTAATTTTACTGAAACAATCTCAGAGTTGTAGCAAAGCAGGGCATTCAAATAGGACTGTGTTTAAATTACAAAATGTTACTCAAAAACAGCAGTAATGGCCATTCATTTTACCCAACTGTTTCGGTGCCAAGTTCATGCACCATCATCAGGGCTTTTTAAATGTAGAAATGAATGTACACAGAGATGAGTACTGAGCACTGAGATAGACAGCCCCTGCTGTCCAAGCCTCAAGCTGATAGAGATCCCAATACCTAGGGAGCCACTTACACCACAATACACAGTGTACAATACAGCTGACAGACCTGGGTGCATAAATGAAAAAAGAAACACTTGTGGGGAATAAACATATCAAATAGTAAAACACAACATAACAAGAAATTTTTTTCCTAAAAGTTCTGCTGTAGAAAGGTATTACAGAAAATAGTTACATTCCTCCATTTTAACCCCTTAGGTGTTAAGGAATCAATTATATGAATCAGTTTTGATTCCTTCTTCAATAACAATAAGTTAGAGTTACCCCCTCTGTGGTGGTACATAGGCCTTGGGCATGCATTAAAAATCCGGTATTGTGTTTGGATTCAGTGAAGTGTCTTGCAACAGGAGGGGTTTTGGGATCCAGTTTCAAATAAGCCTTTTTGATTGAAGAACAATGCATCACTATTCTTTCTTTTAGCATCCTTGACATCTTTCCCACATATAATTTTGGGTAAGGGAACATAATCAAATAAACAACGTAACGGCTTTCGCAATTAATCCTAAGGCGATTTTAGTAAAAGAATTGTTTCAGAGGAAATTAAACGGATTTAACACTATGAAAAATAGCCAATTTACACAGCCATTGCATTTGAAAACAACTGGTTTGGAAGATAACCAATTCTTAGTAATATTGGGCCAAACATATATAATCTATAATATATAAATATTTGAAACAACACTCTAAAATCCACTATTATACTTTCCCTGAGGAAAGTGACAGGGCCCTCTAAAACGTTGTATTGAAGCTGGATTCAAATCAATTGAGTTTGCAAAGTTTGCAGTCTCTGAGTGCCGCATTATTGCCTTGTGTGTGCGTACGTAATGTATTAGTTTTTTTACCCCCAGGTTTGTTGGATGTGTATGGATTTGAATCATTCCCACAAAACAACCTGGAACAGTTGTGCATTAACTATGCTAATGAGAAACTTCAGCAGCATTTTGTAACTCTCCATCTGAAACTTCAGCAGGTACAAAAACCATTGTCTTCTTTGCAGTTTCAGGACCATTTCAGACAGCAGTCCATTGATTTAAAAAAATCTGTAGCTTAAATTGAAGTTTAATTTATTTTTTTAAATATTACCGTATTTTTCGGACCATAAGACGCACCTGACCATAAGACGCACCTAGTTTTTAGAGGAGGAAAACAGGAAAATAAATATTTTGAACCAAATAGTGTCCAGCCCCCATCATGTCCTGCACCCATCAGCCCCCATCATGTCCTGCACCCATCAGCCCCCATAATGTCCTGCACCCATCAGTCCCCATCATTTCTAGCACCCATCATGTCCAGCACCTACCATCCCCCATCATGTCCAGCACCCAGCATCACCCATCATGTCCA